>JASSUY010003856.1:19432-44862 GCA_032466535.1 Forpus xanthops | reverse complement strand
TTTGGATCAGGTGTCCTGTCTCTGCTTCCTCCCAGCTTCCCCTCCTCCCTGGCAGAGCATGAGGCTCAGAAAGTCCTCTGCCAGCCTGAACATTCTAAGCCATAACTATAAACACTGGTGTTACCAGCACTGTTCCCGAGCCAAAAATCAAAAAACACAGTGCTATACCAGCTACTATGAAAAAGAAAAAATGACTTCTGCTGCTGAACCCAGGACACCTTAATAAGCTCCTATAGTGGGTCAACAAGCCCTTTATCCCATTCCATCAACCTACTGATTGTTCAGTTAATTGACACTGCATGATTATGGACAGAACAGGTATATTTTGACCTTACATTCGGGGGTGGAGGGTATACATACATAGGCTTGATTTCTGTCCATACTAGTATACTTCCTTTGGCCCATATGGGCATGGAGAGCAGGCTGTTCATCCTTCCCAAGTCTTCTACATATTTGAGGACCTGAGGCTAGAGAAGGACTTTTCTTTAGGCTGAGCAGTTCCAGTTTAGTACTAGGTGGAAACACTAGCATATTGATCCATAATGCTTCTACTCCCATAATCCCTAGTTACTAATCCCAGGAACTGCTGTAAAACCTGTTCTTTTCCATATACTGTCTGACTAGCTGATCTCCTGGCTTAGTGTATTAACTTGCACTTGACTCCTCCAAACTTCTCCTCCTTCTGTAACTGTAGACCAGTTCTGAGCTCTGACCTTGTCCTTCCTCTTCCAGCTATAAGTCATGTGAAATTCTAACAAAAATAGCTGACTGCCATCCAGGCTGTGAGTGAAAGGCATCAACACAAGTTAACTCGGGACACAGCAGTGCAAAACTCCATACAAAGCAGCCTTCATTGCCATTGTCTTTGCTACTTCTCTCAACACTCATCCACCCTATTTGTGGCCATCCTACATTAAAACCACATTTCCCTATTTCCTTACTAGAGTGTAAGTAGATGGCAGTGGTTAAAGAAAGGGTAAGGGAAGTTCTGGGTTTTTATGAAACCATTTAAACTAAGGAAATTAGAATGGTCTGAAAAACATTTCCTTGACAATTCCATATCAATTAACCTTCCTACCCAGATCACCTTCCAGGAACCACAGCCAAGCTGACCACTTTCATACATCCATAACTCCTCCTCTCCTCTCATTTAAAATAACAGGGGATTTTTAGTCCTCCTTGTAGCTTTTCTCTCCTCAAGCTCTCAAAATTAACCAACAGTTCTGCCACTGTTTCAGCCAACATAAAACTCATCACACAGACCTGAACTGAAAATGTTTAACAGTGAAGTACTTAAGCCTGGCTGATCTCTTTTGCTCTCAGTACTAGGATGAAGGACTGCAAGCATGCACCTCTCCTCACTGAACTTCTGGTCACAGAAGGACCAAACACCGCGCATTTGAGATGTGACACTCAGGGCACAAAGTTAAGGGAAGTCTGCCAGACATGTTTCCCCAAAGGCCACAAAAAAGCTTTTAAACTCAAAAGAAGGAAGTTTCAATGCAACACTTTCCAGCTGCAGGGAACTCGAAAGCAGGCAGGTATGGCAGAAAGAGCTCAGTCATGCTTTCCAAATGCTCTATTTTCAAAGTAGGGTATTCCTCACTGGAAAAACAGAAATCCAAGACTTCCCTTAGCCTTCTTTCCACAGCTACCATGCCTACAGAAGGACTACATTCATTTTTTGTACGTTCTGCTAGTTGCATCCCATTTTGTGCAGAGCTACATCTTTCACAAGGCTTCAGGCAAAGAAATGCCTGCAACAGTAAAGGCAAAGCAGCTGCCCAAGTGGGCAGAAGCTTCCCTTTGTTATCCAGTCCATTTCTGAAGACAAAAGCATTCCAGGATCAAACTTCAATTATTTACATGTGTGCTTTAACAACTGCCTGGCACAAGCTCTTCAGAATTACAGCATTCAGGTAAGTACACCTTCAGACAAAACCACTCTGACCTCAGTTCCACTTAGTCCACATAAATTACCTCACACTGGCACAGGGCAGTATGTGACAGGAGATTTCCCTACTACCAGTGCTAGAGATTCAATTTTAATCCACTCACGCCATCAAAACTATCTGGTTGCAATGTTTTCCTGACAGCAACCATCAACGGCATTGAAAGGAGAGGAATTTAACACTAGACTTCGCATAACTTTGGAAAGGTATCCACATTCTATGTTACAAGGAACAAACGCAATAACCATCCAGAAGGAAAACGTGCAGCACGGGTAAAGTTTCAGAGCCACATTTTCCAAACAGGATGACAAATTAAGGCAACCAAACCCATTTTTCATTGAAAGTACCTGACTTGGACAAGTAGGACACAGGATTTGGTCACTGGAAGGAGTCAAACAGGGCTTTGATGAAGACAGATTACTTTTACATGTTGAGGAAAGACATGCCAAGAGGGAGGGATGACACTCATCCTTTTAAGTTAGACTCCAAAGTAATTTGAGAACACACATATAGCACCCTTGAAACTGACATCTGAAACGGAAGCATTTCACAAAATCCTAATCAGGCCAGCAGGAACTATTAGAAGGCCCCTCATTTCAAGTCAATGATAAAAGATCCAAGGTCTCCAGCTGCAGGATTCAACTTCTAAAAGGCTTTTCACCAGGATTTAATTAACATTCCCAATGGCCCTTGTACTCCCCCAAAACCACCATGTCATGCCCTTCCTAGCCTAGATTATAAAAGCTGCCTTCAAGAATTAGTCAAATGTAGTTTAATTGAAGATGTTACAAACGCTGTTCTTGCAAGCTGCCAGCAAGAGCTCACAATGAACTTGGTTTGTGCCTGTGCTGAACTATTCAGCACTATAGAGCACATTATCTACATGGATAAATTGCTACCTGCATCCATCTCTAAATAAAATGTAAGTATGAGCAGGTTGAGGGTTTGTTCTTTCCCTGACAACACTGGGAACATTTGACACTACCCAATAAGCACAATTTCTGTATGATATTACAATATGCCACACCAGAATCAATCTTTAGACAAATATATTCTCTACGTAATATTATATCTTTCCCCTATAGGGAACATAAATGTACAGCTCCTGACCAAATTAAAGTGAATTAATGACAATATGTATCATCCAAAGAGCTTTAGATCTCACTTTTTTTAAAGCACATCCAGAGCCCAATGGTATATACATGGTGGTTAGTAAGTTCACTCAAACTGGAAAAGGAAGGGTAATTCTCTACACTGCATTCTCTAAATGCCATTTCATTTCTTTCTTTGCAAAGACTCTACAACCCTTAAATTACAATACATAAATGATACTGCACTAAAGCATCAAGAAACCAAGGAGAATGTGTAAGAGCTACCCCTGACTGCAGATGTACAATATAAATCTTGCTGGTATGTTAATCACTCCAGCGGTAGGCTGACAGTGGAACCTAGGAGAGCAAGTGATGTAACATTACAAGGTAAGTTATGCCATGTATAAATCTAGCCTTTCCCAGACTTAGTAGATTCCTTTGTCTTTGGGCACAAGCAAATGTCCTCTTTTATGATTTAATACACTGCAACAAAGATATCCATCAAAAAGAATGGCTCATCTTCACCCCAGCATCCTTGAGCACCGTGACTAGCAATGAAGTTTGAGGAACGCTGTGGCGCCTCACATCTGTCCTGGCCCACAAGGAAAGGGGCTATGTTCTGAGATCCATAAGGGAAAGACATCCTGTTCTTTGTGGTTTGGGAAAATAACCCCTTTCCTCTTTACTGAAAATGGCTAATTCTCTACTGCAAAAAGAAAATGAAAAAAACTGCTCGTTCAAGCAAATTCTCCTGAAAGGAAGCAGCGTAAAGCTGGATGCTTTCATCCTTCTCCTCTCTTTAGTTGTCAGTCCTGTGTGCAGGTGCCACCTTACAATACAGACCGAGCAGACAATGCCGAGGGAATTTTAAGAGCCCAGGATAGCACCAGAAAACTTGCACCTCAATCATTCTTCTCACTACAATGGGAAGTTCAGAGAAATTATTCTTTCCAGTCATTGTGAAGAGCAGTTATCTTAACACCACCAGGCCTATGTGCAGCCCATCACCAGCACACAGATCAGATCTTCAGGTACAGGGACTGTGCTGGTTTGCTACCTTGGCTTTCAAAAGACAGCCATCCAGAAACATGGGGCTGTGAAAAGGCAAAGGATTTTTTGCATATCGTCCTCTAATGGTTTAATGTTACCGAGTTGAGATGACTTGTGACACCATGCACTAACAAGAACATGAAAGTCAAGATACTCACCCTCATGACAAGGATTGCATTATTTCTGTTTGTGTTATAGGCTTTGTCTTTGATACCTTTAGAGCATCCTTGCCTTTCAGAGAGCACAGCCAATAAATAAAGAACAAATTCAAGCTGAGCACGCTACATTTTGCAATGATGCTTTTTCAGCTTTGTTTAAACTTGCAGTTATCTTTCACTTGTTAATAACAAATTCTTGTTGGCTTAATCTGAACCGACCTTCCAGCAGACCTCAAGCACAGAATCCTATTAAAAAGAAAAATAAACGAGCCCACTAAAAAAAGTATGAAGATATAGAAGGAAAACAGATTCAAATGGCACAGTCTGCCTGCAGTAAACCATTGACCAGTGCGCATTTGTGCATTCACTCCAATCACTCCTGCTGTAAGTGATACCACCTCCTCATATATTATTAAATAATGGGAAGGAAAACAAGATAATGATCAACAGCAAAATCTAAACACAGATTGTAATCTCGGATCTCAAATGTCTTTGGAGATGCATTTATGCCTGGTGTTCAGTTGCATGGCCTTTCTACCACCTCAAGGGAACAGAAATTCTACCTGGATTTTGAGCACACAGAAACAACTGTTATTTACAGTGCTGCCGCTCTGCTGTTCACAGTTGGGTGCCGATGACTCCTCTCAGCAGCCAGCTAACAAACACTGCCATGCTGAGTCCCAGTCCTTGCACCCCTCCACTCCAGGGCTGGAGTTCCAGGAAGCCTGGAAAACTGCAGGAGCAAAGATGGCACAAAGCCCTCTTACAACACCTTCCCCTTAAGCGTGACCCACTATCACCACTTCACGGTACTCTTGTGCAACCTGTCCCATAGGACATCCTCATAAGGGAGATGCTCCTCTCTTGTCTGGTTCAGAGTCCCACTGTCAGACAGTTACCTTCTTGCAAGGGTTTATCTGGCTTTAACTTATACTCAAACCTAGAAAGCAGCTACCAGCCGTGCTTCGAAATCACATTCTGTTGTTTTTCCTGTTCCTTCTGATGTGCAAAGAGGAAGAAATCTTTGCAACCATTAAGACCAAAAATTTGGATGCCTTTCAGGTCACTTAAAAACAACACCTGATTGAGGAACTGAGTCCCACAGATCCCTCACTTCTGCAAGGAACATCCTTTCAAAGAGATTCTGAAGTCAAAAGAAAAGCAAGACACCACCTAATGCCATGTATCTGAGTTAAGCCAACAAAGGAATTACTCTGAATATCTGAACTGCAAAAGTTCTTCTCATAACCATTTCAGAAGCAGGGCTTAAAGGATTTTAGCCATTTTTTCCCTTTTGCTGTGGAATTACTACAGCCTCATCTCATTTCAGAAACTATTGGGTTTTAGTCAAACAGCCAATCTCTGATACATCCCTTTAAGCTTGCAGAGGATTTAACCATGATACCATGCCCTGCCTGATGCAAAAGACAACACATTCCTGCACACAGTATCCCCTTTCTATTGCTATGAATGACAGAACTGAGCTAGAATAAGGCTAATTCTAAGGCTAGAATTCTTACCCAAATACCAGACACAGAAGTTACCTCAATCAAAATCTCTTGGCATTAGGTGCAGAACACATGACCTAAGGTGGAACTGCAAACTTTCAGGGGGATGACTCTCATCACCCTGAAAGCGTTGCAGCAAGCACCACATAAAACAACGTGCGCTCTACCTTCTAACAAAGCCTTCACCCAGTGACAAACTCAGGATCAGAGAATCAACCAGGTTTGGAAATGACCTGTAAGCTCATCAAGTCCAAGGAGTCCCCAGCACTGCCAGAGCCACCACTAACCCATGGCTGAGGGCCTTATCTACACAGAACTTCTCATCTATCAGAATAAGCTGAACCTTTCAGATTAAATCAACAATATGCCAAATGGGGGGGGGGGGTGCCCATTCTTGAATGCTTTCTACACCCCTTATTCCCCTGCAGTTTTCTTCCTCAGACTTCAAGCAAAAAGATAAAATTGGTTTCTTTGTTTGTGACTTCCCCACCCTGGTTGAAATCCCATTACCCAAGTCCCCAGTTTACAGCTGCCAGCTTGGTAACTCTTACAGTGATCTGACTTCAGAGTACTGATAGCCTTTATACACTTCCTGACCAGCTCCAAAAAGAACAGCAAGCAATCTGCAGTTGTTAACAGCAGCAAGGCTTCCTTTGGAAAGCACATCAGTTACAGGGGACCAGAATTCACTTGTTTATTGTTTAATTCTTCAAGTGGCCAACTCCATTATTTGTCAAACTGGGCTGAGAAAAGGCACATACAGCATTTCTACAAAAGATTACTAGAGGGCACTGTAAAGACACCTACAAAAGGAAGAAAACTCATTTCTGTTCATCACAGTGAACAATAGTGCTCTGACTTTTCTACAGAAATAGGTGCCATGTGTTAGCTACTGACAATACTGCTTTGTTACAGCAGGGAAAGAGGAATTTCCAGGTTTTTTCCTGGCATAATGGATTTCCTTTCCTGGAGTTCCAGTCTTTTGGGCACCCAGGCACACCATTTACCTCTTCAGATATGTGCAACAGTAAAAACAAACAGTGGCTTCAAAGGGTTAAAGCCCCCTGAAAACTCATTTGTAAGACTCAAAATACACAGTGCACACACTGCAAACACGATGCTAAACACCAAGGAAAGACTCCCTCGTCCTCCCCTACTTACATGCTGTTTGGGCTTCCATCAAACCACCCAGCGCTCACCCTGGGCTCTGGGTACTCAGACCTGAGTAACTGGTTTGCCCAAGAAATGGCTAGACGGGTAGTTTAGCTCCCAGTAATGGGAGCTGTAAAGGAATGGAGATTCTCTGGTGGTTTGCAAACCAAGCCCAGATAATCAGGGAGCAGGTTCCTTGCCTCAGTCAGGCGCTTTTGCCAGACTGGTACTTCAAAAACGGGTTAGAATGTAAATACAGGGAAAAAGCCCCCATACATCACAAGAGGTCTGTGCTGAAACCAAATACATATTTCAAAGCAGTAAACACACTGCAGCACCCAAGAGCTCTGCAGGAACAGGAAAGTAACACTACTATTTCTCAGGCACCAGCAGGGTTATGAGGCACCCAAGAGAACAACTTCGATGTAGCAAATTCATTTAAAGCTGTGCTTTGATTGAGCCAGGAGTTGTGCTGCAATGCTGTGCCTTCCCTCCAGCCCACCCACCCAATTCACTTCTTCATAATGGCGACTGAGATTACAAAGGATGCTTGTAGGAGATGTGTGAAGGGCAAGGGGAAATGCTGTTATGGAGACAGGGGTGTTCCAATCATAGGCAACAGTCAGAAATGGCATACAGGCAGATAAATAAGGAAGGAAAGAGGAAACCTGGTTTCTAAGGGAACTTAAAGTAAAAAAAGAGTTGAACATTAGAAAAAAGGTACAAGAAGAACCAAACTGAAAGCTGTTGAGCATCATTTCCAGTGTCTTTCTAAAGAGAGAGACCTCTGTCATGCTTCCTGAAAGAGGAAGAAATTCTTAACAAATACCTTTAATGTCAGATTAAGCAAGGACTATCTGAGAGGACCTGGAAACACAGGAACAACTGCATCAGATCAGAGCAAAAAGAACCCTTTTAACTCAGTGTCTTGTTGCAGTAGTCAAGAGCAGACATTCAAGAGCACCAAGAGCAGAAAACACTGCAAAACCTGCCTCAAATTCAGCCTCTGAGCATCTTGCCACTTGCAATGAGGGGCTTCCATAGCTTGGTAGCTCTTGGTGGACAACATGCTACCAGCTACCTCTGAACTGCCTGGGGAGGATGGGGAGATGAAAGAAGGGAGGGGAGAGAGCAAAAGAATAAGTTCCGACAATCCACGTAAGGGTCCCTAATTCAAGAGAGTAATGCTGAAACGTGAAGACAAGTGGTTAATTCTGGACACTCATTCATTGTACAGCACCTTTCACTCCTCTGGCTTCCAACACTAGTGAAGCAACCACTACTGAAAGGTCCAATCACAGGACTGATCCACAATATAACACAATATATTAACCTTAGCAATTTGTAGATGAAGAATTTATTGATCTTTCAGGATATTGGTAAAAAAAAAAAAAAATAGAACAGGAAAGAAAGGAAACAAATCCTACTAGAAACACTGTCTTTTTTTAAAGCCTCTTTTTTCAAAACGGCTTACACTAGTTTTTCTACCCTATAAAATTCAACATGTGTGGCACACGGATGAGTTCAGCTGAAATAAAACTGAACCTTCACAAGTTTAAGTCATGACACTACTCTTGTAAATGCAAGCTGACCAACTAGAGAGCCCAAAGTTGAGACCTTCTCTAGCAGAAGGGCTTGTAGCCAGATGACAGATACATTGTCACTCACACAGAAAGGACAGAGATGCAGCACATGCCCTGAAGTAACAGAGAAATGGGACCCATTCCAGCTACACCAGTACCAAGAGAAACAGTGCACCGGGGAACTGGAGAAACAAATGGATAATCAGTAGTATCGCCAGATGAAATTTGCTGTTGGGTGTAAGGGGTTGCTGTATCCGTGGCTTGAGAAGCCAAGAATCAAAGCTAAACAGTCTAAAGATAAAAACCTTAAGAGATGCCCACTTTTGTTCCAGTTGAGGAAATAAGCCTCTGGTTTCTTTCCTCCTATTGCTACACATCAGAGCATCCACACTAAGTGAACACTATGTATGACCTCCCCTGCATTCTGTGTAGCCTAAGTTCTCCATGGTTTTAACCACATCCATCCCTCTGTTTTATAAACCAAGGGTTGACTGTTCATGTTTAAGACCCTGCTAGCACTGTAATAACTAGGGAAACAAATGCCTTGGGGCAGAGCATCTGATGGTCACTGAGAACAAGCTACTGTGGCTGCAGCTAAATTTATTTCTCCAGTGAAAAATGACAACTCAACATTAACTGAGCTACAGAAAAATCAGCAAGGCACTTCACATGAGGAAAAGAGAAGAAATTTGCCTAATTTTGACCCCATGGCAGTGATTTAAGAAGTTGTCTTTCAATCAAGTGTCGAACAGAGGCAGAAAATATCTGGATTCTGTTGCACAATTAATGCTTAATTTTTACTTCCCTATACAGCTCAGGCAGAGCACTGCACAGAAAAGCAAGGGGTAAACATCTGAAACAGCCACATCACCCCCCTGCACAGCCACTTCACGTATCTGTGGTTGTGAGGGACTGCTGCACCATCCCAGGAACAGGAATTTGCCAGAGATACACAGAGATACAATCTCTGGTAAAGACATTTTCAAGTTGAATTTTTCCAGCCATACTGTACCCATATAACCCATTCAGAAGTCTGCATAAAGCACCTGGCTGTGATTCAAGGGAGAGATCACCTAATCATGTACTCCATGCCCCTGTTACTTTCAATTTTTATTTACATATGCCTATACACTTCATATACACTTTACCCATACGCACAATTTTATATGCAAGTTACACACATATACATCTATAGACATGTACTCCTACCACTGTCCTCTATAACTATTTCTCTCATCCAGTTCCAACCCCTGTCATGGGCAGCGACACCTTCCACTAGAGCAGGTTGCTCCAAGCCCCTGTGTCCAACCTGGCCTTGAACACTGCCAGGGATGGGGCAGCCACAGCTTCTCTGGGCACCCTGTGCCAGCACCCTCACAGTAAAGACCTTTACCATACCCAACCTGAACTTCCCCTCTTTAAGTCTGAGCCCATCTGATATTGAGATCAGCTCCAATGTTAACAAGAGGATAACTAATCGCAAATGAGAACATTTTAACTACAGTCAAGAAGGGAAGATGCTACACAACTACATCATAGACCAGTGCCCACCACAAGTTTAAGTAGCAATCCAAACATACATCACTGAGCTAACTACTCCTTCAATTTCCACTTTTTATTGCCTGTGTAGTAGATAAAAACTGTCAGTTTGCCTCATCTCAACAATACAGCAACTTTACAAGTTCCAGACACTTTTGTCATTCTCTCTATTGCAAATTCCCCATAAACATCCTGGAAACATTTAATGCCTTTTACACAATTTGTTCGAGTCAAGATCCACAATGCTTCGAGAATGCTGCCATGATTGAAAACTAGAGTAAGGCTGCGGCTGGCCTAGATACTCCCTGCTGGGAAGGGAGTGGGAATTAAGACAGAGCTGCTCTACAGCAAACCAAAGTTGTTATAGATGAACCTCCCTTCATACCCCAAGCCAACACATGACAGAAATGGGTCTTACAGATCCTTAATTATGAAAGGCGCAAACATGATATGGAATTAAAAATGAAATCCAGGTCTTATTTATGGTTGCTTCATTATTTCAAGTGCACTAAACATCCACAGAGTAGAGCAAATGAGGGCTGTTTATTACTTTTTTAATATATGAAATCAAACAGTTATACCTCAGGAAGGCAACTGCAGACTCTTAGCAACCTATCTGTAGTCCAGACAGATCTAGGAAGGAAATTAGTTGTACTAATGCTTTACTGCAACTTTGTAGCCATGTTATTTTACCCAGTTGACATTTTTCCACAGCAGATTCCTAAGCTGGGAGTGAGCTCTTCATAAGCCAAGGAAAGCTAAAATACCCAATGTCTCCATCTCAATTCTGGATGGCTTCACTTTCATGAGAGGAGTGGTGTGCAGTTATCTCCACTACACTACAAGGGAAAAGGGAGAAGGAAAACACCAGGGTCACAGCGGCATTCCAACACTTTCCGGAAGGTAGTGGAGTTGTACGTCTAACTTGACCAGCAAATATAACTCTGGGATGTTAATGGAGCGTGTCTAACTGCCACGGCTTTCCCTATTTGATCTCAGTCGAAAGTACAGTAAAATGAGGTGAAAGACCAGTTTTAACTGCTTTACGCAGATTCTTGTATCTTCTGCATGTGTGCTAATGAAAAGCCTTCCTGTTTCATGTTCTAAAGACAAACACAAGCTTTCATCTCGCTTGTTTACCAATTTCATCTCCTGAGTTCCCATGAAACACTGTAGCTTTGCTCAGGGCAGTTTTTGTCAGAAGAACATAAAAAGCCTAACACTGTAGCTTTGCAAATATATTGGCAACAATATTTGCAACTATTAGCTTTGCAAATGTTATAAAGAGGGGCGAGGAAAAAACAGATTTAGCTGTTCATTTAAAACACAGATTGTTTCAAAGTGGGAAAGCAAGAGTCTTTAAAAAGAACTTACACAGGAGTGAAAATATAAATATTGCATGTTAGCTAGACTATCATATAGATATGGGCATTACTGAATTATTAGGGGAGTCAAAAAACTCAACTAAAGCCAACTCCTAGGTCATCGTAAGGAGGAATTTATTTATACCCCTTTTATCCCAATATCCCCATAACTGTACCAAGTTCCCATCTCACTCTAAGTATGCAAAACTTCACAATTTGACTGTCTGAAAGTTGGGTTTAGCACACAACTTCCCCTTAGATCAGCTGAGAGATGTCTCCCTACAGCTCATTCTGCCTCCTCAAAAAGGCCCAAACTAGAACAGCCAGCACAGGTCCCACACTACAGCCGCTACAGACAATCAGGATCAGATTGCTCATGAACAGCTGACAGTTCACCTCCAAGGTTTCAACTGAGGTGGTTGTCATTTAGCCTTCTGCATCACGGTGGAAGCCTGGCTCCAGCTCCTCCATACCCACTCTCAGGTACCAACCCTCACCCAAGCCATGTGGTGCCAAACAAGCTCCCCAGAGGCACATGCTTCAGCCCTGGCCATGATAGGGAGGGTCAACTTAGCTCCCTCCTGTGTGACACAATGGGGAGCCCAAACTGGATGCAGCCTACAGGCAGCTCCTCTCAGCCTGCAAGCTCTGCTCCAGCTCACCCTGACTGTGCTGTGTTGGCATGCACAGACCATATTGATACTCTGACAGCTCCTGTTTAACTATTTGAAAGGTTCCAGTTTAAGATTTTTTTTCTCTGCTTAATACAAAGCAGAATTTTTCAGCTCGAGTAGCAGCAACACAGAAACGGGATCTGAACCCTGCACATCGCATTAGAGAGCAGAGCTCAACTCATACACCTGCATTTTTAAGCTGTTAAACAGACAGACCTGATGAAATATTAACTTGACTAATTATGACAACAGAACCCCAGAAGGAACTAACAGCTCCACAGAAAGTAAGCAGTACCTGCTTCAGCACTGACAGCTGCACAACTTCCAGACATGGAGCAGATGGCTCCAACAACCTGTGCAGCCTGTGCTGATAGCAGCCTTGGCTTCGGCTCTGCCTCCTGAGCGTTTAAGATGCAAAGAGGCTTACACCTGACTAGGGACAGCTGAAGTGTGAGCTAAGAATACAACTTTTAAGTAAAAACAGACAAAGTATTTAGACTTATCATTTATTCAAATTCATAGACTGCAACCAAATTTAAAGTGTTCTCACTGAAGAAGGATTTGCCTTCATACAACAAAAAGCTCTTGAACCTGCTCTAACAGCAGAATCAAACTACATGGGCAACTTGCAGCCCAAAGCAAGATTTCTGCTGCTAACACTTCACAAACCCTAATGTGGATGTAGTTCTTTGGGGAAGGGAACTTGGGAGCTCACCAAGCTCAGCCACCTGTTCCAAGCAAGGTCTGGTTAGGTTAGGTTGCTCAGGGACTAGCCAGCCAAGCTTTAAGCTGGTCCAAGAATATGCAGCAATACAAGAGAAGCAAGAAGTGTGTAAGCACCCAAAGCAGGAAAACACGGTCAGATATATGCCCTAAACTAGCTTTCCATTATTTCTTTTTTGACCTATCGTAACAGTGAACTTGGGTTAAATACCTTCAAATCAGAAGCACAGAAACGGCAGGAAGCAGCACATACAGCCAAACACTGGCAACACCGGAAAAGATACTTTTTGAGGAAACCAGCAATAAAAGCTACACAAAGTGCCTGATCCCCCTGTTACCGTACTCAGAAACAAGAGGACAGAGACTTGCTTATTGGAGCAAGTCCAGAGGAGGCCATGGAGATGCTGCGAGGGCTGGAGCAGCTCTGCTCTGGAGCCAGGCTGAGAGAGCTGGGCTAGGTCAGCCTGGAGAAGAGAAGGCTCCTCAAGGGGAGACCTGAGAGCAGCTCCAGTGCCTAAACGGGATCCAGGAAACATGGAGAGGGGCTTTGGACAAGGAGGGGCCTGTAGGGACAGGACAAGGGGAATGGCTTTAACCTGCTAGAGGGGAGATTGACATGAGCTCTTAGGCAGAAGCTCTTCCCTGTGAGGGTGCTGAGGCACTGGCACAGGGTGCCCAGAGAAGCTGTGGCTGCTCCATCCCTGGCAATGTTCAAGGCCAGGTTGGACACAGGGGCTTGGAGCAACCTGCTCTAGTGGAAGGTGTCACTGCCTGTGGCAGGGGCTGGAACTGGATGAGCCTTAAGGTCCCTTCAACCCAAACCAGGCTGTGCTTCTATAAATATACCAATACAGGTCAAAGATTCAATCTGGCAACAGGCAGGACAGACCTGGTTCTCAACAGAACACCATTCAAAGCAGCATCTCCCATTCATCCCAGAAATAGGATTCTCCAAGACCTCTATGAACAAAAGCAACATGTTCTTAGAAGACCCATGAGGCTATAATAAAACCTCACCTGATCTGAACACAATTGCTTGACTGTTGATCTTGCTGACATTGTAATTATGGTTTTGCTTCTGCTCCCAATGAGATTAAGTGTAATGCGGTCAAGTCCAATGACTAAGCACGAACTTGCACCTTGACACAGAACTGCTGACTACCACAATGTCCTTCAGTGACCAGGACACCTCTTCACACCAGTGCTCAACTCCAGCTAAGCTCCAACACATAGAAGTTGATCTGTTAATCTACGATGGAAGTTGTTTGGGATGTTTGTGACTATGTGTCTCTCAGCTGCACTACTCTTAACCATAACCAAAGTGCAGAATAAGGACAGAGTGCTACAGCTTCTGAGACATGACTTCTCTCTTGAGGTCAGCGGTGAGCTCTGCCAACGTAAGCGCGGAACCCAAGGATATGAACACCACCTACAGCCTTCTTTTCATTCCCTTTCAACTGCAACCTACTACCATCCTGCTAGGTCTAGTTTTCTGCTCTGTTTTAGGTCTCAGCTTTAGCTAGACATATCCGCTACATTTGCACAACAGTCAATGCCTGCTGCAACAAGCTTTCTATTTTAAATAATCCATGTTGATAGAAGTGCATTTAAACATAAGCCATTTTACACAAATAAGTTAGCTTGAGCACTGCAGCATGAAATAAGTTCCAAAAGGTGTTAAAGCAAAGCTTTTCCCAGATGCTTTATGAATTTCTTCTGTAATTTGTCCCAGTCATCAAATACTACCTTTAAGATAAAACCACAAACATTTGCAGCTCCAGGGCAGACCTGCTTCCCATAGGCATCCACCACTGACCACTGGCAGCCACTATTATAAAGCTAAGAATTCCTCTGTACTCGTTTTCCCTGTCAGGTCTGAGGTTTTATATAAATAGCCTGTACAACCTTCTCCTGAGAAACTTCCTTAACTCAACCATACACTAATCACAGTGGAATCTGGTAATTTGGTGGTAGTCCTTGGTAAGGCTGGTATTAACACTTACAAGCTGTATTTTAAGGGTGAGAAAAAGCCTTTTTCCATTGATTCACAGCACATGAGTACCACCACAAATGGGAAGCTGTCTTCACACTTCTTAAACAATAGAAAGCCAAGAAAAAAAAAAAACAAATAATGTGTGGTGGGGCTTTTGTTTCAAGTTTTGGTGGGTTTTTGTTTTAAGAGCTATAACCATTGAACAAACCTGCAGAACCACCCCCCTTCAGCTGTCAAAGGGATGAAATAGAGCACTCCAAGAGAGCCACGCGCTCCTGTCACCATTAACCATGAAAAAGTCTCAGACAAGAGCATGTAAAATCACTGCGTCAGCTCCGGAACAGAAACATCTGCTGTTACAGATCTGATTATAAGAGGAAATGGGCAAAGTGAAGTTGGGAACTGGTCAAAAGCAGCATCTCTGAGGTGATGCTCTTTAAGAACTGCATCATACTGCACATACAAATACAATGTTAATACATAAACTATGGGTTTTTCTTAAATTAAAACGTGATAAGCTTCTGTAAAACATTGTTTATCTCAGATTTTCTGGCTTTGAACTACCCAATAACATGCACCACTGAGGTCTTCCTTCACTTACTGCACTATTACCTTGCATGCATACGAGACAGTGGATATAAATCTGACTATTAAAATGCTTCACCCTTATTTCATTAGAGTTTCTATGCAGCAGAGACTTCTTACAACCAATATTAAAATGTAATTACTTTGTTTGCCCAAGTTTTAAAATACATGGCTTGCATGGATTAAAAGGTGGGTTTATATCTGTAACCATGAAGTATCCCATTGCTAAAGCAGTCTGAGTGCTCTTCACAGACACATTCAGTGACCAGGGAGTGCTGGGACACGGCCTCTCTTACACAAGGAACTGATCCCTTCTTGCACGTTTCCAGCCCTTCGAAATCTGGGGAAATGAACTTGGGCTTCATCTCACCAGTTTAACTCTTTAGATGTATAGAGAAAAGGTAATCCTGGATGCTAGTCCTACCTGCTTTAAATTGGCAATCTAGGTGAACTATTTCTACCAGAATATATTTTATCAGAGCTCTCTCTCCTTAGGAAACATATTTTTCTAGAGATCTTAGAATATATGCAGCTACCCTTTGGGACCACAAAACATGAAAGGACACAGCCAAACGAAAGCTCTACCTCGAACAGGCGAGTGAATCAAAGCAAGGCAAAGTACAGCCACAACAAAAACAGAGGGGCACCGATGATACTGGACGGAGAGCACTTCTGGTGAGCAGTTAGTATCATTGCCACTGATCCGAGTCAACTTTCCAACAATAAACAAGGGTGAATAAAGCCAGGTACATAAACCAGGAACCCCCAGTTCACATGAAGGTTCACCTCTTGTCTATCACCTGGTGAACCTGCAGTGCTGCTCCCCAGGTCTTGGCTGTGACAAGTTCACTCTGCACCAGAACAAAACCTCTGAAGGGCCAGTGAATGAAACCCACCGCTCCAACCCCAAAGCATTATCAGATGCAAAGTTCACATCCAAACAGCCAGCTGAGGAGGACAGTACAGGAAGAGACCATTAAGTTTGCAAAACCTGCTTTTAGCTAGGGAAAACACTTGTATTAGCATGGTCAAAACTTACTATTAGACTAAGGTGTCTGTGATAGCTCATCGATTCAATTAAAGATCATTAACTTTGCATGCAATTCTGATCATTTTCTAAACTTTATGCCAAAAATATCATTTAGTCTTCACTAAGTGATCAGATGGGAAATGGGAGCTCTTTCCCCACTATACCATGATACAGCTCAAGGTTAAGCTGCAGCTCACCAAGGATTGTTAAGCTCTGCCACAGACCCTCACCTTCAGGAGCCACACACAAAAGCATCTGTATTTCATTTACTCCAGATTCTTCCCTTATCACACAGCTCCTCCTTCCAGCTCACCATAACCCTGAAAGAATGAGACAGGCAGAGCTACTAAATACAGACAGATCTACACTGTGCTCACAGGGACCCACAGAAAAGAAATTCCTCCAAGCTAGAGTTAGAGCATACTATAACTGGCAGCATACTACCAGCCTACACCACCACACTGCCTTAATGTTGAAATTTAATTGAAGTTCAAAGTAAAACAAGCTGTACTTTCAGCACTGCTTGTCATTTCACCTGTGCAATATCAGTATGAGCGCAAAAACAATTCCTGCTTTAGCTTAACAACTGAGTACCATAGCTTTGTTTGGTCATTCTTCCAGTACATGTGTGCAGTGCTGGAACAAGCCTGCTGTCTAGTATTTGACAGCTAACAACCAGACTTACAAAAAACCTGGGAGATTTAATGTGTAAAAAGACAAAACCATTGGCATAAAAACCAGCAAAGTCGGAAAGGCACTGAAGTTTAGCATGGCAAAGAATGTAGGCTACTACTTGTAAAGTAGTTTTATGCACTACATCTGCTAGGTAATTCTGAGTACAGTCATGATCTGACATTAATTTTCTATACTTAGAGAATGAACAAGCCCTCAACTAACATGAGGCACAGAATGAGATTGCCAGGCAATGCCGGGGGCCAAGCAGACACAGGGCCAGCCTCTGGCTGGCACAAGGACGCGCCTGGCTGCTGCCACCAAGGTCCATGTAGCCCAGGCTGAGGCAGGTGGAACAGGAGCTCCTGGTCACAGCACTCACAGGCTTTTGAAAATCAGTCTGGTGCTCTGTTTGAATGGGATCGCTGCTCCAGGGCATGGACAAGTGATCTCTCAACCACAGTCACTCCTGGTGGTTAACAGCACACTTCTGCTATTTCAGCACCGAGTTCAAATACATGAACACCTGTCCTTCAGAACTCATCACAACTCTACACATGCTCACTAACTGATCTTTGCCTTCACAGCTACAGCGACTCCTTGGTTCAGTCCTTTTAGGTACGACCTTGGAATTTTTTACCCACTCCAAACAGTGTTCTCTTTCATGTTACACTACAGGAAAAAAAATATTAACAAAATCTAAGTCATAAAAGTTTTCCTCATCACTCCAAAGCTGCACATTGAGATTCAGCTTTCATCATCCTGCAACTATGCCTCTAGATCACAAGTTTCTCACATGACCATTTTTCAGCATAATTGGTTGGGCCATAAAAACATTTTTTCCATGAAACTATTTAGTTCACGTGGTATTTTGAGTCTCCCCAGATCTCTAATCCATTGCTGATCTGAGCTGAAAACACCATCAATTTTTCACTGGACTACTGACCACACTAGGTCAACCCTGCAAGATATCCTGAGTATTAGAAACCTACAAGTACACAGCTGGAATGAGCTATGAGGATATTTCTGACCCCATATAAGTGAAGGAACTTGAAAAACAATATTTAAACATCTTGCTGGACTGCAACTACTTACAGGAGGGCTTCAGCAGCTCATGTACTGATGACAGTGCAAGGATGGGATTCCCAACTGCAGAAAACAGTGATGTTATGAACACTGTTTCCAGAGAAGCAGACAACTTCCCCCAGCTTCTGCAACCAAATGGCCTTCTTGAAGACAGAAACACATGTCTGAAGTCACTTTCTATACTGGTACACCCACCAAAACTGTTGATACACTACGACTGAGCAATGAAATATGGATTTTTAAACAGCTCCATTCAAATATAATCTATTTGTTTATTAAATAAGTAGAGCTTATTGTCTCACAACTTATTTTCACTCCAAGCACCTCAGCAAAATTGCTTCCAAGATAGGAAAGCAAGCTGTAAAGCTTAACGCAAGGTTTCTAGCACGCTACAATGCCCAGCCTGTTCCTGAAGCAGGAAGCATCCCTTCCCCATTTTTCTGCCTAGTGGTTGAAGAACAGGCTCTTCATGGAAGCATTCCATGGACAAAGAAAGGTTTCGTGGGAGTCGCCCTTGCTGCAGCAGCCCCCAGCCACTGGGAATGCCATCCCGTTGTCTCCATGGCTACTCCAGTTGAGCAGGGAGCCTGTTACAATAACCAGGCTGCACATGCTCCATGCTCCCTCCCAGAAGGATGTGCTGATGAAGTGGGGGAAGACTCCTAGACAGAGGTAAATGCAAACCCCACTTAGGCTGAAACAGGCTTGGAGCCTTGCAGTCATCCTTCCATCATATGAACAGCAAAACAAACACAGGTTATCTTGATTAAGGTGAGCCACAGAGAGTGGCACAAGTTGCAGGAAGTCAGGGGAACTTCAATATTAAGGATAAGTGTCAAATACCAACTTCTGCTTTGCCAGCAAGGCATTTCCATTAGCTACAGCAGAAGTGGGAAAACAGAACCTCTTCACACACACATGTACCTTCTACAAGCTGGTATTCACAAAGTTAGTGAAGTTTTGATCCAAAATACACGTACAGGCTTGGTGATCGCTAGCTGCCACGTACAGAGCACTCTGGCCCCACGCTGTAGTGTGTATTATTTGCATTACCAGTCCCTCTCTGAAAAAGTCTCTATGTTTTATTTGCTCATCCCCCACAGTCCAGTTTGTGAAATGAAAATTAAAATAAGAATAACTTACCCTCATAAAAACCTCGGAGTTGTAACTCTAACTATTAGTTACCCTTTGAGACACTGGTATCCCACTAGTTTTCTGCTGCACTTCTTTAAAATAGCCTATTATGAGATTTGTATTGAAAAATCAATCAGGAAGAGCTGCAGGTAGTCCTGGCCTCCTTTTGTGTTCCCAGGCACATCAGTCAATCTGAACTAAAGCATCATCACTGCACTTGCAGCCTGCACCATGCAAATCCTGGCTGTGCTGTGCCACAAGTCCCAAAGACAATGATATCACTCATCCAGCTCCATGTGGGATTTGTAGAAGGAAAAAGCCTTGTGATTTCTTTTAAATGTTATTTCAGTAAAGCATGAACATTGTCCCCACAGCAACACTGAAATAAAGAGAACAGCTTTTCAGTCACACCACTCCAGCAGCAATGCTTTTTCTAACTAAGCTTTCAGAAGTCAGAAATGGGAAGGATTCTAGACGCAGAGTCTGCAATTCAAGTCCAAAATATCTTTGTTAGCAGCAGCAATGAGAAGAAGAAAAAAAGCCCACAAAATTCCTCCACTTCAAGCACAACCCCAAAACATATGCTTTCAATCCTGGAAAACTTTGGGTGATTCAGTGTGTCAAACAGCTGCAGCCAAGCTTGGAGTGAACACTGCAAATAAATGCTAATGAGATGCTTATAGATCCTGAACAAATTGATTTACCAAGATCTTGTCGAGTGTCTCCTATCAAGGGTCTGTCAGAGTAAACAACCAAATCCTTACAAACACAAGTGACTATTCATTACAACTGGAGCAAGAGCTTTAGTTCAGGAAGATAAAAAAGTGCCACACGCAGACAGGCACATGTTATTTAATAACTAAACTTACACTTCTGAAACCACCATTAGATTTTCCTGCAAGGGAAGCAGCGAAGGGTACAGGTTAAAACAAAGGCACAGTTTAGCTCACCAAAAATTACAGATCAGTTTGCAATGCTACAACTATATTTAAGCACCCAGAAAACAGTTATCTAAGAACTGCCCACACATAAAGCTTTAGAACCAGCCTAGGAAACCAGATGTATAGTGAGTTTTTATCCATGCATCAAATTGTTTTACTGCACATTGGCTTAGCACAACTTGTATGTGTAACCTACATCTTGCAAAACCAATAGGTAGTAAATCTGTTCTCTTAAGAAGAATCTTAGCATTTGTAAGAATACATATTATGAAAGTAAGTTTCACAGGAAATGAGGTAAAACTTCAGCAGCTATAGATCAGAATAAAAAAAAATACGTTTTGAATTCAATAAAACTTAGATGAGTGCACAGTATTGTAACTGCTCAACATGGAAAACTCCAGGATTCTTTTGGCTGGTTACCTATAAAACATGAATGTTTAACAACCTTAAACACCTACTAGTGGCAGGTAGAGAAGGTAGTAACGTATCCTCTGATCAGGCACAGCCAGAGAGTTTCACTTACAGAACCTCAGACTGAGGAAGTGAAGTTGTCAAAAGCAGGATAGAAAACCAGTCCCAGTTTATATACACCAATGGCCTTTGGGGAGGTTACCAACAAAAATACTTGTTAGGAAAAGCAAATAAATGCAAAACCAATCAACCCCTTCACCCTTTCACTCTCCACAATTCCACTTAATGAATCCTGGCAGCTTTTAAGGGAAATCAAATCAGTCTCCAGCTCCTTCTTGAGCAGAAGCAGCCTCAGCCCTACACTGCAGCCCATGACTGAGCTGGAAGCTGATCTGCAGAAGATCATCGTGAAAGGCTGATGTACTCTACTACTACTAGACACTTTGCAGCTCTTCACAGAGCAGGCACTCACAGGGAAGCATCTCCTCCTTATGAGAGGAAGGGCAGCACTGTGGGGGTTTTTCTGTACCACAAATCTCCATCACTGACATCTCTCAAACACTTGCACTAAGTAGAACATCAGCTGACACAGAGAGCAAATTCCTTTGAACTAAGTGAAAGCAGCCCTCCAAGGTGTCAGATTCTCCATTAGGACTAGGAGAGCTCACACAAAATCAAGTACAAGTCTCCAGATTTCAATGCTCCTTATTTTGAACAATATAAAGTCACTTCAATGTTTCTTGTAATAATTAGGAGAAACTCAAGGTTTTCTCCAAAAGGGGCCCAAACCTCCCAAGCGAATGACAAATGCAGTTCTAGCAACTGCCCACTGTGAAGAGGAAAAAAGAAACCTGTCACAGGAATTCTCTTCTAGGAAAAATAAGTTCCTACTGTTCTGTGTGCAAGAGATGCTTGTCAGGAAGGTTCCTGCCCATGTTCCATCACATTCTTCTGAAGGTGCTCCACTGTCATGTTATGATTTGCTTCTGCATTATTCTCCTTTGTGCTAGTTTTGAAGCACAGACTACAATAAGCCAGTAACTCCCTACCCTCTTCAAGTCAGTGATGGACAGAAACAAGAGGACTTTCTAAACATGAGCCATTTACAGATTCAGTGCAAGGATAGTGAAATAATCAGGAAGCTCCTCTATGTTCCTTCAACCACTTCACAAGCCTGAAGTACAACACAGAAAATACAGCGCAATAGGATGTGCCCTTTGTGAGAAGCACTCAATAGTTCTGCAAAATACATATTTGGGGGGATTACTATAAGTGATGTCCCCATCCCACCCCCAAATGTGGGGCTCAAAAAGATCAACTCGCTGTTACAGGCCACCCACAATTTCTGTATACTGTGCCCTGACCAGATGTACACTGGTTAACCGTTTTGAGGGCTTCTTATAAGCTGAAAAACATATGGGAAAGCAGTTATACAGATACGCACTTCCCAAAATACTCAAGGCAACAAAAACAAACCCCAGCTATCTCCAGGCAGTGGCTCTCATCAGCTCTTGCCAGGCAGGTCTTTCAGAAGTCGTTTTATTTTTGAGAAAGGCAAGACTGAGAGAGCAAGGAGAGAGGATAGTGCCAAACCAGGAGAAATTAAGTCTCAACCTATAGCAATAGTCAAAATGAAAACCAACTTACTCTGAATGAAAATAGCAAAGGAAACCTAAAACCATGTGAACTGATAGTTACAGTCCTCCATACAAAACCTGACCCAGCTCAGAGCAGTATTCCACCTCCAAGAAAGGAAACAAAACAGCACAAAGAGGATGCATTCAGAGACTAAAGGTGCTAAGAGTAAAGTCTGCTGCATAAAATCAAGGTACCATTTAATTTCAGAAGCAAGTTTTGCTCTCCTCCATTCTTCTTGGCTGAAAGTTGTCTCAGCACATACCCGTGCCAGTAAGACATCATAAACTCATGAGATGCATGCCAGTTCCTACTGGAAAAGGTTACTACTTTAAGCTGTTCAAAATACTCAGTCTCCCCTTCCTAACACTGGACAATTATCTCCTTTTCTCCAAGGTGTGAGCAGAAATAGAAGAGGCTGTAAAGAGAGGCAGAACTTGTATTTATTGTCAACACAGATGCCTTCCTGCGGCTATGAATCAAAAACACCCTTGTTTGCTAGTATTAGTTTTTCCCCTTCACCTGCTTTATCTGGTTAATTCATCTGCTCCTCTTTCACCCCATTTCCACAGCACTGATGGAATGGCCCAGATTTGAAGCTATGCAGCACAAGCAACAGCTAGAACACTGCAACTGCCTCAGTCTGTCTTCAACTGTGATCAAAGACGAGAGGTAAGAGATGGTGGCTTGGATGTGTCAAACCCGTTAAAAGTAAGCAAGCCAGCCTGAGTTCTTTGTACAATCCCTACAGTATTAACTGAAATAACTATCCAGAAAGGCACTGAACAGCTTTTCAAATGTAGTTTTATACTCTGGAAAATCAGTAGAATTGTTGAACAGTTGAAACCAAAAGGGATTAGAAGCTGATCCCAAGCCAAGTAACTGGGTTTGGCTTTCATTTCTTCTTTTTAAAAATCTCTGGGAAAGAGACTGAAATTAAAACATAAAGACAGGAAACATTCTTGAAGATAAAACTTTGAGTATTCCATCTGAAGTTACAAACATTCATAATGGTACCTAGTGAGTTCAACAGGGTTTTGTCATTTAAATAGAGATTAAGCTGTGCAATTTCAGAACCTGAAAGGCCAATCAGATCAGGAAAGATCAGCAATAAGCTTTGGGTGGTAGGAGCTTCAACACTGGCAGTCTGGATACTGTACTTCCACCCTCCACAGAACAGTAATGGTATTTTAATCATATATAAAGCAACTACTGAATCTGGATTAACAACGCCACACCATGCTCAACTGAAAACCTATTTCTTTAGTCCTGAGTGCAAAGCGAAGGCTCCTGGGAGCTTTGCTTCCCCAGGATGCCATTTGCCTTTCGAAAAAGTCTCATTGAACAAGCTGAAGCTGTCATTTAACCAAATGCAACAAAAACCACTAAGGATTTCTTTTTAACCTCCAAATATGCAAGTGCTCTTAAGCAAGTGATCTGGAAAGACAGGGATCACTAATAAAAACAGCATTAATTTTCCATACCTGGGAAATACGTGTTCTTGAAGGTTGAGAATTTTGCAAAATACAGCATCTTTGCAATGCTGCAGTTGACAAGTTAACCCAGTACCAGCTCGGAAGACAGTGCTGGAAGTCACATTTCAGCTGTTCCCAAAGCCAAGTTTGCCTTCCCCAGGAGAAGGCCTGTTCTCTAAACTCAGACGAATGTGTACCTGAAAGATATGCATACATGGGAGACCCCCAAACCACCCCAACACTTAAACTCCATCTGTAAGTCCTCTTCTATCGTCTGAACCATTCCAGTATGTAATAATTTATTCCACTAGAATAAATACCATCCCACACCAGCATGTAAGTGCTTGATATGGAAAGTATGCTTCCAATCACACCAGCCTATTTCTTTCTTTTCTTCCAGGTACGGTGCAGTCAACATACAGCTCCAACTTTCTCTCACGCATTTCAGACTGGCCCCTTTTTTTGTTCCTGCAAGATAAGAACTCATAACAACCTATAACCAGCTCTTCCAGAGCAGTACTCCACAGCAGCATGGACTATAGAAATGGTCTGAAGTTGAAGGGCTATGTAGGAAGCTGCAAGAGCAGACACAGAACATCTGGATGTTCATTCTGCCCGCAAAAACACTGCATTTTTCTAAATATCAAAGGAAAATATTGGGGATTTAGCCTATGCTAAAACTTTATTATACAACTTCAATTACTTTCCCACGTCTTATCCTTTCAATGTTTAACTCTTTAGAAGTTAACCATAAGCTCTTTGGCAGAGCCATCATGTGTGTATACACAGGACCATACTCGAGTCTTAATCACAATTCTTACACATAACTCCAACCATTATTTGGTTTTCCTGAGAAGGAGAGGGCAGCAACATGAGAATAACAATGTTTCAGTAGGGTTAGCCCACGGATAATTCTGACACCCAGACTCATGCTTTCTCCCTTGTAACCCAGCATCCCCTGAGCTGCAGATGAGTTACTGCTCAAGCTGTGCAAGAGGAAATGAACTGCCCAGCATCCAGCTACTTTGTAAAGCATTCCACAGGTAGCATGCAAAACACCAGGTACTTCCAGCAAACAAGTTTCTTTTCATCCTAGTCTAGATTTTCAAGCTCTGTTTCAAATCCACCATGTTATTACTACCTATCACTGGAAATGTATCTCATGCTTTTAAAGGCACTGTACACTAAGCACTGCTTCAAGCATGAAAGGTTCAGATGAACAGCTCCATTTCAGACCTACGCAGCATCAATCTCCTGTGATACACATTCAACACAACTGGCACACCCTTCCCGCCTCCCAACAAAAACATTACAGCAGGCACTTCAGCCTAAGGAAATATATAATCTGCTGGCAAGGGAGGTGATGGCAACTGCAGCTAATAGCCCTACTCACTTTATAGCTCCTGCTAACCGACTTCTCATCCCTTACTCATAGGAGTTCTCTTGCATGCATTTGACACCAAGAGACATCGGTGACTTGAGACACCTCAGAAAGGACACCAAATAAAAATTGCTTACTTTCAATTGAGCTGTCATGGGTTCAGCAGCAGCAGTCGTTTTCTCCTTTAAGTAGCAGCTGGTGTAGCACTGTGTTTTAGATTTTCTGCTTGGGAACAGTGCTGATAACACCAGTGTTTATAGTTATGGCTTAGAATGTTTAGGCTGGCCAAGGAC
>JASSUY010003856.1:0-19332 GCA_032466535.1 Forpus xanthops | reverse complement strand
TTTATGTTATACCTTAGTTACTAAACTGTTCTTATCTCAACCTGTGCGAGTTGCATTCTTTTGATTCTCCTTCCCATCTCCCCGGGACTGGAGAGGGAAGAAAGAAGGGGAAGTGAGTGAGAAAGGAAGCGGCTGCATGAGTTTGAGAGCCTCAAACCACGACATGAGCCAAAAAGAGGCTTCGAAGTTTTTAATGAAAAATGTAACAAGACATTCCACATCCCTTCTGAAACACGACCTTTGACAACACCAGCACTATTCTCCTAATGCTCAACAAAACCCGAGCAATCATAAAAGTAATAATGTCTTTCTCAACCTAAATGATTTTAAAGATCATGGAGGCCAACCACCACCCCAGCACTGCCAAGTCTACCACTAACCCATGTCACTAAGGGCCACATACTCCAGAGCTGCCAGTGCAAATCGGAAGCACGGGCCATAACTCCCTCTGCAGACAGATCATCACAAATTTAACATAAACTATGCATTCTACCTTTGATGTGAGTAAGAATGTGTTAGAAGTCTCTACTCAGACCCAGTACCTTCAGTGTAGGCTGAACTCACAAACAGTTGAAGCCCACAGAAGTGAGTGATGTAGGAAGTCCCACCAAAGGACCAAGTTTTTAATGAGGAAATTAGAAGGCAACTCAAAAGCAGTAATTACTTCCACAGAATAATGCCATGAAACATTAGAATATATTTCAATTCCTTGTGCTGCCTCTGTCTACCAGCTTCCATTAGAGGTATTGTGTTTTGAAGACAAATCATCGACCACTTCACTGGACGCCCAACAAGTGTGGAAAGCTGCCCACCACAAAGACTTTTCTGATCACACTTGGAAGATTCTCCAGGATGTATTTGCCACCCCAGAACATGCTGTGTCGTAGAGACTTGTGGCTGGTTTTGGGAAGCAGCCATAAGCAAACCCTGTGATTGTTGGTAAACAAGCTCTGAATGCAACAACCCCATAAAGCTGGTGGTGTATCAATAGTTCACATTTCCAGTTATGCAAATGAAGGAGTGACAACTCCTCTGTTCTGATATGGCACAGCAGTGTACTAATAAATAAGAAACACTCCTTACAGAATAGAACCTGCACAGTCTGCTATAATAGCTCCTGCATTTGCAAAATACAAGACTCTATGAATGGAGAGGTGTAGAAACAGTAGTATAAAAGGAAGCAGAGAAATAAATGCATGTCAACAGCCAAAAGTCTGATTTTTGTTTAAGTGCATGCATTTCATAGAGTTGCCTCTACTTCGGATAAGAAAACACAGATAACAGCACACTGGTCGAGACCTACAGTTCAGTTTCCAGCAACAGCAATAGCAGCATCTTCCTCCCCCCACATACAAATGAAAACACCAAAACTTGACCATTCTCTACCTCATTCCCTTTGTATTACTCCTGTATTTACACTACAGCTGTCAGATAGAAACTGTAGGGGGTAAATCACTGCTTAGACCTCTGCTGCTCCTGCCCTTCACCATCACACCTAACCCCTTCAAAAATATGACACCTCCTTTGGCAGCAAGCTCCAGCAGCTCTGTCCCCATGGTGTAACATGGTTTTCTCTGTACCGTGTTTTTAACTGAGTTATTGGTCCCCCCAAGTAACTCATCACTGCAGCACACCAGGGTTTGGTGACGAGCAATGTGCACACACCTCACCCTGTGTTCCAGCCTCAGCCTCCTCTGCCCCAGACAGAGCACTCACAGCTTTCAATCTTCTCCTCACTACCTCTCAGGGAAGGGGTAGTAAAGCAGGAGACCAGAGATGCACACACTACCAGTGCTTTACAGAGCAGGAAGCGCTCTCCATGCTCACTCTCCCTACTGTACAGGGTGACACGCTTCATCAGCATGCCTGGCTGCCACTGCACGCTGAGCTGATGACACCAGAGAACACTCACCACGGCTCCACAAGCTGTAACTGCAGCTCAGAGCACAACAGTGTGTAGGCTGGGTTGTTCCTCCTGTCAAAGCTTTACACACACTGAAATTACGCTGACACTCACCTGCTGCCTCTTCCTCACTTGCTCGATGCTGTGAGGTCCTTGGGCAGCTCCCGGCCACCAGCACACCCCAGAACTAGCCTGACCCACCCTGGGCCCGTTTCACTGCACAAGAACACAGCAGAAGACAACTCTGCTTGTATTTTCCTCTACCACATTTTCACAGCAGCTGAACATACCAACTCGAAATACTTGGTGGTTTGCACTGGATTCTGCATGGCAGAAATACAGCAAAGTTTTACAGGAGAGTATTTTCTGTTCTGAACCCCAACACATGTATGCACAAGCTGACACCCACTTTGACCATGTTTTCTGCCCTCAATCACTACAGAAATCAGTTTTTAAAAGCTACAGTAAATTACATGTTATGCCCAAGGCAAAAATCCTTAAGACAAACTAACAGGCAAATGCTTTCGAATCACAGCAACTGCCTTTTAGGACCACCACCGCAATTCAATATTGACACTATTTTCTTTTATAGAACTTAAAGCAAATTATAGTGACAAGTCATAATAACACCGAAAATCAGAAGTGTTACTGAGATGAGCTAGATGTCTCAAAGCCCTTATTTCAGCCAGGAAACCCTAGAGCTTTCTTATTCTTTCCCATCAGCAAAGCTGATACTGCTTCTCATTAGCTGTCTTTGCAGAAGGGTGGATACTTTTAAACGTCTTGGCTACCTTTGCAAAGGCATGAACTTCCCATCCACCCGCACAGTGTGGTGCCCTCAGCATTTCAGTGCCTGAAATAAAGTGTCTGTGGAACCAAACTGGACATTTCCAGGAACTCAGTCTGTGACCTGAAGAGAAGCGCTTATTCCCCACCACATGCCCAGTAGCATGGTTAAGCCCATAATAACAAGTCCAGAACACTTAAAACAGAACACAAAGACACGGAGCAGAGTAACAGTATCACAGAATTAATATGCTCAGACACATACATGTCTTTACCTCTCAGATCATTGCTAAAATTAGAGAGACAAAATAATTTCACACTTTCTTCAAATTATACAGCAAAGACATTCTTGAAACAAAATGCAACATAGATGTGACAGAAGCAATCAACACCATCAGCTTGGGGGAATTTAGAGGTTTAGGTGTTTGGCTTGTGGGGTTTGTTTTGTTCTTTCATGAAACAAAGATCTCAGAACTTCAAATTACCTACTTGGAAGCTACTGCTTCATAAATGTATCAAAATATCATAAACTGTATCTTACGTACAGTGCACAACTTAAAATGGCAGCCTAAAAACCAGCCTTCATTGACACAGTATGCACCACGATTCTTTCAAATAGGACCTCCCTACAGTATTTAACAGTAGTGAAAGATTTTATGCACCTTGGTTTTGAAACACATAGTTCTAAAATGCAAAATAATTCCTTGAAAATCAAAATGTAACTTAGTATGCAGCAATTTTATTTGATTTAAGCCATGCAAGAGAATTTTTTAGTGAAGCTGCATTAATTCCTAAACATAGAAAACGAACAGCATATGAATAATTTACTGATGACTTTCGCTTCATGTCAGCAGCTTTGCTGGACGAAGTGATATTTATTAAGTCCCCCAGGACACAAAGTTAAAGATGAGCAAAGGAACTGCAGGATAACATCACTACCTCTGCAGAATGATACTTCAGGTACGCAGGTGTCACGGGTGGTTTCCTAACATGAGAGTTACACAAAACCAAAATTCATGGGGCTAGAAAAGGAGAGCAATGAGTTTATACCAAGGAAGAATGTCCCTTTCAAACCACTGATAAATAAAACCAGGATCTTTTGCACACAACAAGTATTACAGGAGGGCATTATCATTCTGAGCGGCTTGCAAGCTCTGCTTTAAGCACACCCCTGCAAGCCAGATTCAAAATACCAAATTATGGTAACTTTGACTGCTGGTCACTCAGAACCTGAGTGCTACTACAACAACTTACCTGTAACCAATGTAAAACTTAACTTTGGATCTACTCTGCAGTAGATTCTCTGAACTTCTCCATATCTGATGCAGAACAGCTGTGCTGGCAGTAAAGGTGGCCTTCACTAAGCACAACGCAGTTCTCTGCCAGAGGCAGGACACTGAGAACATCCAAACAAATGGATAAAGAAACACAGAGAAACCGATTTCATCTTTTACCCAAAGTCAGCTCTCTGTGCAGAGCTTGACCACTGTTTCCAGAGCACAAGTTTTCTTTACAATGAAAACTCTCCCCACACTAGATACTCCATCAAGCAATATTTGTGGCTTCAAAAACACAGTTCACATCTATAGAAAGAATAAATTTAATGTTTGTCCCTACTCACAGGGACTATAGGTTAAATAATGTCTCAGATTTCAGCCACTTTGGATTAGGCTCTTCTTGTCAATAATTAATACAGCTTTGTGGTGCAAAGCATAGCAACAAGGTGGATTAGCCAAAATCCCTTCTGCTACGATGCCACCTTTTTTTACCCATGTTGAACACACGTGCATACAACTGTTAAAAAGGACATTATTTATGCCCTTAATGCTGGGGGAGTTGGTGTCCTACATGAATTTAAAGAAATGCTTTATAAACCAATGTTTTTTGGTAACAATTCAATACATCAAAATCACAGCAAATACCATCATCTTTAAATGGGCCTCAAATGTTATCTAAGAGCTTTATCACACAAGTTCAAGTCTTAGGGATTTCAGGATCTTAACGCATCAAGCAAAAAGCGGCAAACAAAGAACAACAATGCTACTCTATCAGCTGGGGCACTGTGATCCATTAGCCTCAAAAACAACAGATGAAACAGTAATGGATCTTCTGTATATAAGTTTACAGCCATCCTCCACCCATAGATTATGATTCCACTAGAACAGTTATGAATTACAAAAGCTTGCATTACAGCTGGAATTGAGACTCATTGAGATGGATATGATGAGCCACAGACAACATTTTTGTACTCCCTGTATTTTTATATTGCTGTAACTGCAAATCTAAGTACTCAAGGTACCACATCTGCAAATGGCTTGGAAGTGAAAAAAAGCAGTTTGCAAATTAGATCCTTTTAAAAATTGTTTTAACAATTGAATGCAGCAAACAATGAGATAAAATACAGGAACCCAATCAGCTTCAGCCTAGACTGACTTACATACAAGAGCACTTTTCTTCAATCAAACCCTCTCCCAGATAAATCTGGTTCGTCCACTGTGCGATCTTCACAACACAACCTGATTCTTATGATGTCAATGGTCATCAGGAGAATTAACACAAATTTCCACCCTGAAACACAAGAAAATCACTAAAACTGCACACTTTCTGTCAATTTTCAAATTGCACCCTTCATTTTACCATGTCTTCAATTGCTGTACTCCTCAGTTTTTGCCTTAAGAGTAATCAGCTGCATTTGGTCAATGTCCACACTTTGATTTTGGGAAAGATGCTGGCGGCTTCAGGCAGTACAAGAGACACCACATGGTAGTCATGAACCATGTGTGCACCCACAACAAAGTGATGCCTAAAAGTCCGGGTTTTTTGTCTTCACCAAAGCAGGTGCTCAGAGTATTTTTTTATTATTTTCCTAAACAAAGGCAGGCTTTTTGTGAAGAGTGGAACAAATTTAGATAAAGACAGCCCTGGTACTTGTGGCTGGGCAAAGGCATTAACTTTATTACTCAACCCCATATTTAAATAAACACCAGTTTGAACACATCTCTATTGTAATCCTGAAAGCTGCCAAGTGACAGACTACATAACTCTGGCTGCGTTATCCATTCCTTCACTCAGCGACTATGCCACCACTACTCTAAACAGGTTTCCTTCCCCTCAGCAGCACCTACAAGAGCAAGGTACAAGCCTGGACTTCTTTAGACATCGTGCACCTGGCAAACAAAGGATGAATCAACTCTCCTCGTTAGTCTCAGGGAAACTGAACTCAGGCAGCAAAGAGGGTGGTGAACTGATAAAGACAGTTAAAGGCAAATAATCCGTGTTCTTTATCCCAGCAAATATCTACAGCTCCATACAATATGATCTGATGAATATATGATCTGATGGAAAGCCATTATTTCAAGGAGACTCACAGGAAAGATCCTTTAAAACAGCTGCATCACTTCTGGACATTTTAGTTAGTGAATTATGCTGTACATAAACAGTTCAAAGTAACTGAATACATGAGCTCAGAGCAGGCAACTGCTGTTGCTCAAGGTTTTACAGAACACACCTTTAAAGGAGAAAGGGATCCCTGCTGATCCCAACACAGACTTCCCATGAAATATGGCTGCTTGAGGAGGCAGTCCCATGGACCCTTCTGGCACACAGAGTCCTGAATACCTTCAAACACAAACTACAACCGCCATTAAGAGGAAATTCCAGAGAAACAACACAAAGCTTGGAGAAAAACTAACTCTTACACAGAAACGGAGAGAAAATAGAAGATCTTTCGGGAAAAATTTTTGGAAGCCTGTTAGTGGTTAATTCATCCTCATGGAAAGCTTCTAATAAAAGTCATTGATGCTGGCACTGTTGGGAACTCAATGTGTGGCAAACCTTAAGCACAGCAGTAATTTATAGCAAATCCTGTGCAGCACATAGTCCTACCCATATACCATTGGAGATGGTTGTTTAAACACAGCTAGATACTACATTTAAGGTTTCCCTTTAGGCTGAAGTCTGCCTTTTCATTCCAAAGCTCTACTCAAACTGCATTTTGTCAATATTTACTAGACTAACGGAGTTTAACAAATCAAAATCTTTTTTCTTGTCCATTTGCTTACACATACAGAGGTTTTATCAAAAAAATCTACTACAACATCAGTTCATGCAAGCTTTACTCTGGAAGAGCCAGCGTGCTGCAAAACCATTCAATATATAACCACAAAGGCCACATCAAAGTAATTTAGCATAACCAGAAAACATGCCAAGTCAAATTAAACCCCAATCCTTTCATTAGTGCATGGGGAATTCTATTTGTGCTCAGGCATTCTCTACTTAGAAATTACCAAAAATAGTCCTTAAAAAGTTTGCTGTCCATTTTCTTAGAGCTTGATTGGCATTGGCACTGTTGTTGCAGCACCCAATATATCTTGTGTCTGTAATGCAGCCAAGATATAAGTCATGTAAGGACACCAGAACCAGCACAGGCCAACTCTGTGAACTAGCAGGGTCAACAGAAAAAAGTGTTTTCATGAAGCTTAGAGACACAAAGCTCAGCATGTTCTCCATAGTCTTTGCTGTGTGCTCAAGATGGCACAAACACAAGCTAGCTTCCCTCAACTTACTGTCAGCTTCTGCTGGACAGGGGTTTTCCTTTCCTTTCCCAATCAGTTGAAATGGGCATCAGCTCTTGAATTCTACAACCCCAGGCTCAACACATCACGAGTTCAATCTAAACAGAGGGAACTCCACAGTTACTACATAATCCAAAGGGAACCATGACTAAAGTGTGGTAAGAACACTCTCCCATGTCCCCACACTTCTCAGGTGAGCTTAGGAGAGTTGAAGTCCCAACAGCAGACCTACTATTGCCTTCTGCCCACAGCACTCATCTTTCTTTTCTTTGAGCAGGTTGCACAGACCCATGTTCATTCACATAGGAAATTTCAGCCCACCACAGAATGTGGCTGGACTACACGTCGCGATAATTTTATCAGCAAGCATAGTTTCTTTCCCTAAAATGCAGCATCTCAGAGAGCTGAGTGGAACATGCTTAGCACATTTATAACTGTGAGAGGCACACTATGTCCCCAGCTTGGGGACTAGGTGAGGATTCTCACAGCAGCCAACCCTTGACTAAAGAACAGATGCACGCAAAGATGGATCTATACTTTAAGTGCAAACAGACTAATGGTTACATTTGTAGGCCTTCCTCACATGTCCTCCTCAAGAGGGTTAACAAACACATACCAGCTCCTGTAAAAAAACCACCAAAATAGTTCAAGAAACACAGTTAAGATACATCAGAACCTTCTCACATGCAGACTACAGCGGTATTTAAACATCAGCAATGTGACAGAAGTGCCCAGCATTTAGAATCAATGGAACTACCACAGCAGCTGCATGAAACCCATCATTGCTAACAAAGAGAAGGCATCAATGTGTGACATGGACCAAAAGAAAGGGCAGGTGGGTGTTGGTAAGCACAAGAGTTCTCAGCTAGGTCTCACCCATTCTGGAGCACAACAGTTACCTTCTCTGAGGAGTATCTTGCAGGAATAGCAGCACAATTCTGAAGACAAGCATTTCCTGCACTAACAGGAAGAACTGGCAATACAGAGACTTGCAGAGCTCTTCCTAATAGAATTATTTGCAAACCTCTTCTTGAGGACTCCACAATTCTTTCAGCTTTAAGACATTATTAAAAATGTGAATTTTAAACTGTCCTCATGAGGCACTTCTAACTCTTGCACAGCAAAAATCTATAAATATTGGATCAAATTCTAGCACCACTTCTTACATTATTAATTCTAGAATAAAACCGCTTCCAAAGTTCTTTTCCTTTATCAAATTACTTTATAAACCCCAGAGAGGGGCAGGGAGGGACGAGATGAATGCTGCACGTTCAAGCTTAAGTACTACTTACACAGCAATGAGCCTGAAGGTCTCAGTTTGGATGCTGCTCAGTTTGCTGCTGCCCAAACATACTTTACCACACGTCCTGTAAAGTTTCCAGTGTCCACAGGAAGATGTGCAGAAGGAAAAGAAACACGTTAACCTTTGAGAGTTCATTAATGATGTCCTCAGTTTTCTGTTCTCAGAAGTAAATCAGTTTAATCACAGCAACTACTGCACAGGAAAAACAAACTGAGTTTTGCTAGCTCATCCTGCAAGTTGCTGCAATGTCTAAACACACTGAGAGGCCAAAGTTACTCAAGAACCCCAAAAGAACAATGCGCAAACTGTAATTTAGCTAAGCAGTGACAACTGTATGTCAGAGATGGAAACAGCAAAGAAGCCCAAAATCCTTCTACCCACCAAACATCAGCCATTCTCATATCATTTCTAGCAGCTTTTAAGTAAGCAAGGCATGTGCATATATACGTGTGTGTCTGTGTGCATATATATATATATATACACATATACACACATACATGCAGAGACACAGAAAGAATCCCTACTTGGAGAAACCCCTGATTCTATATTTGCCAATTGTAAGCAAATTTGACAGAGGTGATTTCAAAGAGGTCCCACAAATTAATTAAAAGCCACAATCAAATCAAGAAGGCAGATTTACTGCTCAAGAGGAATGAGTCAAACTTTTTAGACCATCAGAGAATCTGCACACTACTCCAATGCTAATTACAAGTATATTGAAAGAATTATTCATGGCATTGCTTGTAGAAGTACTAATTAGCTCTCTCCTTCCTCCCAGATTTGTGTTACAGAAGCAAAACAAAGCAAGGGGAACACTGAATACTACTCTGCACCTGTGAACACACACCTGTAGCTCCACAGCAGCAGTACAGATCTCAGGCGTGCAGCACACATGCCAATGTAAGTCTATCACACTGTTTCCTGATGAGCTGGACATCAAGTATGCAGGCTGCAGCTGGCTAGGACAGCTTCTTCCCTTGCTTTCAGAGAGCACCCTCCCATGTTCCTGTTGAAGGTGTTATCTACAGCTTGCTGCATTTACAGCTGAACTTGTAGAAAATCTTTAATCAACACCAAACACAGTTGTCCTCTCCCTCCCAATGCAGAAGGTGACAAAGGAATGACAACTGAGTATAACTTCTCTCACCAGCTTGGCCAGCTTCCAGCATCACTCTGTGAAATTGTTCTGACTTTCAAAGCGACTACTGGATAAAGCCCCTGTTACAAAGACAGAAATTCAAGCTGTGAAGCATCACTACAGTGACATTCCTCTGGGATAATGCAGATCTTGCAGCAGAGTGCACCAGACACAGTATCCTCTTGAACAGTAGCTACAGATTTGCTTTCTAGGAGGAGAATCCCCAAACTAACTCTGACCACATGTAAAGATTGTCAATCTGTCTTACTCCATGTGGCCCATCACAAGTTTTGCTCTCTCTGTGTTGTAGCATCTCATCAAGTCGGACTAAGCTTCAGGAAGAGGAGAGAAAAGACTAAGCAGCTGGTTAGGGCTCTTAGTAGCACAGTCTGTGCAGCAGCAATGGGCAGCAGCAGACAACCCTGAAGCAGGCTGCAACATTGACAAATGTGTCTCTTTGCAGCTTCAAAAACACATTTCAGCTCCCTCAATAACCTTCTGGAGTCTTAGTAAAACAAGTTAAGAGCATTTGCGCTGAACAGCAGAAGTGCTGCCACAAAATGTTAAACTTTTTCCTTCACATCCTGAAAACTACAGAAATTTCTCAAATTCCCTCCATTCTCCTCAAGAACATTCTCAAATTCAAGAGACATTCTATGCGTGATCAGTTTTCAGACAAATCTGAACTCAAACATGCTCAAGTTTCTAATCGGCCTTGCTCAAATGCTAGAAAAAGCCACTCATTGTCTACATTATGATAAGGAAGGAAGAGAAGCTGGTTTCTGTAATTCTTACAGTTAGCTGACCAATCATTATTCCACCTGAGAGTATATACCTACTTGCTGACAGTTCTCACTTACATGGACAAAACACGAAGAAATCACAGCTACTGTAACAGCCAAAGAACAAACTTTAATCATCTAAAAACGTCTTTAATCTCACAGAGTTCCATTCTCCACAAAAAGAGAAGCACAGTAAACGTTATTTAGTCACATGAAAGATACTCCTTGCTTTTAAATCCAATCTGATGTAGTGAGGATAACACTCTCCGCAACAGCAGTGCAGCAGCACAGTGCCTCTCATCCTGCATCACACCAACCAGGCCTGGCTGGCAGGAGAGAGCCAGGGAGAAATAACAAACAAACCCCACATTATGTCACTCTGTGACATAAGTGTTACTAGAGAAAATGCTATAAAGGCAGCAACTGTCGGGCTTTTTTCAGATGAGGTTCAGTTCAACTAGGGAAAACCAGGGGGGCCCCTACCCAGCTAGATGGTAACATACATACAGAAATTCATCCTCTTCTATGATTCCTTCTCAGGCCTGCCTCTCCTGCTACACTTCCTTTACTTTCTTTCTATTCAACCTGCTTTTCCCCAAACAGAAGTACAGGGAAGTTGACAAGGTGGCATTCAAAAAATCAAACTGGATCAACAGGAAAACAATGAGAACTGGATCCAATTCTATCAGCATGGCCCACTGCAAAGGGCTGCCATAAACCATTCTTCTCAGGGTGGGCAAAAACAGGTTAACAGCCCAAGCTCTAACAGCACTGGATACCACATTTCTGACATCAGCCTATAAATGTTTCCTATTACTGAAGAAAAAGGCATTTTTGCAAGCTCTGTGGCATGCAGGTTCTGATGCCTGAGCACTTCACAAAGTTAGCAGACAGGAGCAGGAGTCTGCATTTCCTAATAACTTCCTGGATATTTTACAATTGCTTCCTCTCAGGAAGTTTATTCACTCTTTGCAGCTCCAATACCAACAATCCTTGTTGAGAGCTGGGCTGTCCAAGAATATTAAAAGCACATTCCTACAATTCAGGCACGGACCTGGTTCTGGCTCACTAACAATAGTTTTTTCTTTTGATCAAACCTATTGCTAGAAGGAAGGAGAACAAGAATAAACTGATCAGGGAATGCCTGATGTCCCGATGTCTTTATAGCTCATCTGTAACCAGCACGATCTCTGATCACACTTGGAAAAGCAAAGCAGGAGACAAATCTGAAAGAACTAATACACAGTAAATCACCACAAACATGGGGGGAGGGGAAGGATTTCTTTCACAATGCATTTAACCTAAGGCTTCTTAATGCTCCAGATCCCTATTTTCCCCTCATCTTTAAGGTAATAAATAATTCGTCCCAAAACAGTAACGTGCCTACCCACGCAACATGTTCCTTTTGTTCCATTTTTAAACATTAAAACTTTGCCTGCAACTGATCTTACTGCGTAGCCTACAGTTACTAAGACTCCATCTGCCTCACTTGCCACAGAACTGCTGTACTCAAAACTAAGAAATAGGTCAGCACAACTTTTAAATGAGGATTTTGTCAGGTAGTGGCCTCCAAGTACTCAGTCAGACCAAAGGAAGGAAAAAAAGAGAAGAGACAATCTATTAATTCTGTTCTTCTGAAGAACAAGAAAACAGTTTCATTGTGCCATCATATCTCCCAGGTGTTTTAAAAGCATTTTATTTACACAAACCTTGCCCCTCAAAGCCAGGCTGACAATTTTCAAGACAACACCATGTAATCACAACACCAAACTTTAATTTCTGGACCAAGAAAAATACTTTATGTACATCATCAATCATACTGCTCAGAATCTGTCTGTATTCATTTTTACATATTGTTACATTAGATTTATTAGATAAAATTTAGTATCTATATCAAGCTGCTTTTCTAGAGAAGTAACATGAATACTGTAAACACATGGGAAACTTGTTGGGGGGGGGTTAAACACTCTACATTAAATGCTCTTGACGTGGAAGTTTACCCTGTTCTGCACTGTGAATATCTGTTGAACAAAAGTGTTTATAGCTGGTGAGTTGAACAGCTTTGATCACAAGGTTCTATGATCTCAGCCTCTCATATGCACTTCTTCAGTTACAGACTGGAGCAGAAGAAGCAGTGGCCCTGGCTTTTGTGTCCCTTCTTAATATCTGAAGGTCTCACTTGCACTGAAGCATCCATTTCTTGCACTAGCATAACGCCTGACAGCTGGTCACTTAAAATCTACTGCCACTGCTTATCTAGTGACATCCCACTCCTACTTACAGGAATCTTCTAAATGTCAGGCTTGTACTGCCAGAGTGTTTAGTTGTGCTTTAATACAAATGTTAGGTATTTAAAGTTTTGCCTACTTTAAACCCAGCTTTTTAAAGAAAAAAAAAATACAGCTTTAAATGCTATCCTGTGTTTAGCATATTTTAGCATATCCTGGCAAAGCATATTTTTGCCACCCTGCCAGAAAATAGATAGGATGAAATAAAATCTACAGGAGTTCATGAGTCAAGAACTGCTTGGAAATGAGACATCAGATTTTGTAAAAAGGGAGCACAGAGATACTTTCTAGCAATTTATTTTCCCTTCTTGTTATTAGTAACCAAATCCACAAGGGAAAACCATCCTGGCTGAAAGTATGGCAGCAAATAACTGAAGCATTTTGCCATAGATGTTACCCGTACCCGCCATCTCCTTTGCGTGTTCATCAGTTCGATTAACTGCCTCAGGATGAAGACCGCTCATCACTTCTGCAGAGCTTGACATGCTCAAAGCTCTTTAACAACATTCACTAGCTACTGGTAACAAGATTATCCTTTAGTTCCACTTCTGAATCCTACAAATGCGGCAGCTTCACCATCAGGTTTTAACAAAGGAATGTGTAGTAAATGTGGGCAAGCACGGAGATTCTGCTAAAACAGCACTAGCAAGGACACACATCATTCCTACAGCCCACTTGACATTATGAAGGAGGAGAGACACTAACTTACATCCATGTTCTACAATCAGAGCAATTAAGAAATGAGTCTTGTTGCAGCTGGCTAACTGAACACAACACACCAAGCACACCTGAACAAGCAACAGAGAAACCAGGACAGAGGCAATGAGAGAAAAATGAGATTTCGAGGAGAATGCACAAGCACAAATTCTGCACTCAGAGCTCTTAACATTGGATAGATTAATGGAAACTACCCAAGTTGCACTCTAAGCCTGGAAGTGGCTAACTGGGGAGCAGAAGGAACATTAGTGCCAAGTTTCAGTAATCGACTGGGTATGCTTGCACATTCTATCTTTCCCTTCAAACTACATTTTGCCTACATATGGTTTCTTTTTCTGCCACTTTTCAAGTGATTTATTCTCTTCAGAAGGAGAATTAGATCTTATTTTGATCAAATATTTAGGATCTTTCAGACATTAATAGCCACAGATTACAAAGAAGGAAAAAATAGTAAAGTAAGATTAAAACTGAAGATAAGCCACCAATATTGAAGAAAGGAATGAACAACTAGCAAAACAAGATTCAAAGGACTAAAAGGCTTATCTGCCTTCCTTGCAACGTCTGGCTCCTTACTGCTAAACGACTACTGCGAAGATCTGAACCACACAGGAGCTGATGAAAGGGGTCTGAATATAGGTCAGCAAAAGGCTTTTGGACCCAGCCACAGGCACTAATTAGATCACTTTCAGTTATTAAAACCAGAGAAATGAAAATCCCTCGCAACGAAGGGTCTGCCCCTCGGAACATTTGGAATTTTCTCTTTTCTCTAATTGTCAGTAGCCTTTGCTTTCAAAGCAGCTGGTTGCTGCTCCAGCTCTCAAACTGTCACCAGAACGCACAAAACACATCGGTGACCATACCAAGTAAATAGAAGACTGAGCAATATTCACAGCAGCGTAAAAAGACCAGCGCTCTTAAATATGGTTTCAAGATCTAAAAGATTCCTTAGTTTTCCTAGGAGAACACTGACTGGTTTGTCTGACACTGCCAAAACCCACAAGGCCAAGAAAAAACCCCAAACCCCTGATTCCCCCACCCTACCCCCTCGAAGCACACAGTATAGCTCAGTTCATACAGGGCTCCTTGTACCAGCTTGTTTCTGCCTCCTCTTCTGCAGAACAAGCCTTTATGTCTCCGTAGTGGAAAAACCCACTGGTTTATATCCTTCTGGAGATGTATGCAGCCAATTAAACCGTAAAATAATACCTGTTTCAAAGTCTAAGTCAAAGGAATGATACATTCCTGGTCTGGGCCCAGAGCCAAGGAGGTCACCTTACACCCTACGGTCACATGGGAACACTCAGGTTTTGGAGTTTCCTATTTTGATTTCCATATAAAGTAAAAGTGGAGGCTGAAAGGCTGAAATACTGTGCATGCTTTGCACACAAATTGTGCTTGTTTCTCCAGTGATAAAGTTCATATTCTGAGGAACAAGAAAAGACAGTGCAAGAGTTCACAGTGATTGCAAGCCATTCAGAAAGACTCTGGCAAGTGACAATTTTTAGTCATGAATAAACTATTATGTGACCAGACTATATGCAGAAGAATGGTATAATCTGCACAAAACAACAGTGAAACACCACATTACAATAGAATCCACTTGTCAAAGTAACAAGCCAAGGAGATTTATTTCCATATGACAGCTGTTATGAGAAGACTGGCACAGTTTAATTTCTAGTTCTCTTCAAAATAAACAGCATGTATGCAAAGTGCCTCCTGCCACTAGCAACAGCTCCCAGGGACAGGGCACATGCAGGAGAGCACAGCACCCGATCGGTTGCCAATAAAGTTTCATGTCTCCAGAATGCCTTTAAATTCATCAACCAAAGTGTGTAAAGATCAGCAGGAAAAATACACTATGAAAGGGCAGCAAAAACCAGCTGAAGAAAACAGGGGCATACAAGGATCAACCAGTGAGGATTTGCCAGCATGACCCAGTGTCATCAGCTTCACCATCAAGCCCTGGCCATAGCTGAATAAGGTCATACTGGAGCCCTGATGTCAGACCCTGCTTCCACTGGCATTACTTGTGTCGGACTCCTGAAGACAACACTCAACAACTACACCTTTACACAACATCCAAAGAACTCAATAATGCTGCAAATACCTTTCATATTTTTGGAAAGGAAGTAAGCAGCCTGGCTGAAACAGCAAGACCTAACTGCTGCTCCCAACACACACCTCCTCCATCACCAGCCTTATGGAAAGGTGCAGCCAAGGAATCTGAGCAGCACCTTTTCACCTACCCTTTATCAGAACAGCAATCACATTTTAGCAACTTCAGCTGTGCTGTTCTGCTCTCTAAGCTCTGGCCAGGGAGAGCCAGCAGCCTCCCAGCACCCTGTAACTCACATACACATGCCCTCCCAGGAAACCTTCATTTCCTTCAGAGGACCACCTCCGAGAGCATGAGGGTTTCATACCTGCTGAGGCTGCACAAGGTGAGCTTGCCTGTATCGCTCCACAGTGAGACACAAGGACACTTTGTAAGCTATTTTTAAGTAGACCCTTGTGCTTTATATCCACATTTAAATCTGAATGCATGGCACCCTCTATCTCAGACCAGTAAAGCTCTCATGCCATGTTGATTTCTGGATGGATACTACGAGTCCATTCTCCAAAATGAGTACTTATATATTTTTGTGACATCTGTGTGATAGAAGCTGTTGAGTCCAATTCACAGGTTGCATTCTGAATTAGTGAAGTGAACATAATTACAGTGCTTCCTCTGGAGGTTTCAAGACACAAGCAGCTAGCTGGGCTGCATTCCCACAAACAGCTCCAGTTTAATAGGTTAAGAGCTACTATTTAACCCACATGAAAAACCCCTGCAATGACTATATACATTTAATAACTTTAATTTCTTTGTCAGATCCATACCATGCCACAGAACTAATATCTACATAAAGGACACTTCTCTACCTGTTTCTTAAAATAATACCCCAAGAACGCAGGAAAGCCAGAGACGGATAAGAAGCATTAAAATCAATTTTTGGCACAAAAAAAAAATTCTGTATATTGATTAGCTCCTCAGAAAGCTACTCAGAAAGTAGCTTTCATAGAATAAATTGACTTACTATTGGCATCATTAGCATCTATCAATGAGATTCATACAATTTTTCAAGCAAAGGATACATCAAAGGGCTACAACGTTGACAAATGTGTGGATAAACACCATCAAGAATGCACAACTACATTTCTACCTAACGTGCCCATAGCCCTGTATTTCGTAATGTTCCAGAATAATGTTTTAACTATTTAACCTCAGACATCAAAAAAGTAAATCTGTAGGTTAAGTCATGTGTGAAATCAATTGTGTTGACAGAAATACAATTTTAGGCTATTTACTTCTTAGAGGCTTTTCTGCATGTGTTTTTAGGTTAATGAAATTCACTTCATAATATATATACATAGGATATGTATCATTTCTTGCCAAGAGGTAAACTCAGAAACCAGATCTCTATATAAATCTACAAGGCAGCTTTTCACCATGAAAATGCTCGAGAGTGCAAGTGTGAATGAAGAACAATAACCACCCACAAAAGCTGCCACAACACATTATGAAAAGCTTTGTCTTTGACAGCCATCATGTTGGCAGGAACAGTTTAAGCTTTCAGTCTTTCCAGAATTTATCACTGCTAAAAATTGCTATCATTTCATTACAACCATGAACCAAAGCTGGTATTAGAGGCATGGCAGGGCAAGAGTGGCTTCAGGTAGTGGTTAGATGTAATCCTGGTCCTCAGTGCCCGCAGTTAGAGAAAGGCATTTAATTCCTTGAGCAAATAAAGCCATGTAAACTCGGCCTTCATCTTCACCACAAGACAAGGGTTCTGTGCTTTGTGTAAATTACTCCTCATCCTGGGAAGGAAAAACCTGCCGAGCTCCAGCCACTTCTTTCCCCGGTGCAGAGGAGCGCAGCAGCCTCTCCCCATCACAGCTCAATTCTTGCTGCCGCTGCTGGCTAACGGCTTTTCCAGCCCCCTGCTGCGGCCTCAGACATTCCTCTGCTCTGTCAAGCAATGAAAATATCAGCAACAGGATTGCAGCAAGTCTCGGAGAGAAAGGCTGGCTCCTTCACATCCAAAGCCTCGGAAAGAGCACAGGCATCTTTTAGGGTTCACAGTACTGGCAGTGACTCTAAACTACAACCATTAATGGCTTTTTCTTTTTATTTGAGCTTCAGATAAATTAAGACCTCTAAAAATTCTGTGCTACTTCTGCAGTATTAAAAGGCCTCACATTCCCACAGGACGCAACCAAAGTTTGTATGCGCCCCTTAAGCAAGGCAGGCTCTGCTCTTGCACTAATATGGACTGGGAAAAGAAAGAGAGAACAAGCAAAATTAGAAAGCAAGACTTCCCTTCTTAGTTCGAATCTTGCTTCAGGCAGAGCCAGCTACTCCATTGTTCTTCTATTCAGCTCCATACCGGAGTGGTCAAGGGTTAAAGTGGTTTAAAGAAAAGCCTTAAGAAAGGAAAAACATTTTTTCTACAAGGATGAACAAGAGGAACACTTGAGAGAGGCTCTGTGGACCAGGCTAACTGAAAGAAAACAACCTCGAGGAAGGAGGCCCTCTCTCCAGTGTTCAGGTTTGGATTTTACATTCACCTCCTCAGCCAAGTAAATGTACATAAATAAAATTACTCGGGCACAGTTTGGCTTCCAGGCCACATTATGGTAGGAAGATTCTCATGATTATACTCCTGTTCACGTATTTCAAAACCCTTTCAATGCTTACTTGAAAAGCTAATTGTTGGCAGCTAGGAGGAGTTCCAATACTGTCCCCTCTGCAGGGCTCTCCCCAGTCCTCAGAAACCCATTCACCTGGCAGCTGCAATCCCCTCACACAGCCCCAAGCTGTAAAGCAAATAAAACCATCTCCTCCAAAACCAAACCATATCTCTGGGACTTCATCAAGTGAAATCCTACTACTACAAAGGACGCACACTTTTATGCTACATTAGCAATAAAGATGCACAAACTGTAAGTTTTTGCTAAAAAAGATTAAAAGCTCAGTTTGCAAACCCAGTGAAGGAGGAACAAACACCTCACTCACATAAAATCCAAAGCTCAGCATGATACATTACACATTCCCACTCTAATTTGCACAGAAGAGAGGAAGATACTAGAAGATCTGTCAAATTCTTGTCCTATCACCATCTAACAGGGACTGTTAACTACAAGACTTGCATGCATTTCCCTGACTGTTGAGTCTTGTGGACGACACAAACCAGGTTATGTCCACATTCCAGAAATGTAGTCTGAAGATCTTTATTCTTGTACATCAAAAATCATGAAGCAACTTCCAAAGGATCTTACGGGATATCACAGCCATGCTCAAAAATACCTCCAAGTTAGCAGGAGAGCTCCTCAAAATTTCACAAGCTCAATTTAAAATGATTGTCCTATTCACAAGAGCCACCCAGATCCTCCTTGGTAGCTCAGATCTCATTTTCAGTCAAGTATATTTGCATAAAGAATGATGCCAGATGTCACAAAGGTTCTAAACAGGCTCCCACAATAAATATTTTTATTGTTTTCTGGGAAGCAAAGTTTCAAGGTGCAAATCCATGTAACACAGTAATTAAATCAGGTCCAGGGCCAGCTTTACAGAGGCAAAAAAGTTACAAATTACAAAGACACTTAATGCAGAAATACACTGCTAATTTTATCAAGAAGCTGTGAAACCCAGCTAATAGTAAGTGTGGAGGCAGGAGCTGGGAAACTGCACTGTAGAGTTTACACAAAGGCGAGGGGTGGGAGGAGCTAACCTAGAGAAACAGCAGCCACCTCCCCCAGCACAGTTTAGTAAAGCAGCAACTCCACATCAACGTGCAC
>JASSUY010003851.1:0-10986 GCA_032466535.1 Forpus xanthops | reverse complement strand
CTGTCCTCTTCCCTTGTTTTTCTCTGGTTATTGTTGTTATTGGTGGTGGCAGCAGTGATTTGTGTTATACCTTAGTTGCTGGACGGTCCTTGTCTCAACCAGTGGGAGTTGCATTCTCTCAGTTCCTCTTCCCATTTCCCCACCACCACCCTTGAAGTGGGGGGGAAGAAGGTGGGAGGAGTGAGTGGGCAGGCAGATTGATTTACACCTGAAAACACGACACACTATTAGTGAATTGTCTTTATATGTTTTTCTACTCACAGACAATGGTATAAAGAATATTTCTAGGATTATTTTTATGAGTGCATATTTAAAGGAAGGGTGAAGAGAACTTTGTTACAGCTGTTGTTTAAGAAAATCTCGCTATTCCCAAAGCAAAATAAGGCTCCTGCTTTGTTTGTTTCCAGTGCAATACAACACACAACCCATATGTACTATACTGTTTTTATGGCTTAAGAATAGACTACTAATTTTAAAAGAAATCTTATTTCCACTTCCTGACATACATTGACTCAAGCTGTCCTACTAGCAATCTATCTCTTTCTATTTTGCATGCTCACCTCACAAGTTGGGGCTTGATGTTGAAGCCTAGTTTCACTGATCAGCTAATAAGGTGTTTTCTCTAGTGCAACTCCCCTAACGTACTTGTGTACGCAAATGGTCCTTATAGCCTTTGTAACTATAACCTTCAAAGCAGCACTCTGATAACTGGTAGTCAGCATTCTTACACTGCAATCAAAATGACGTTGGCAAGCATGGGATTACTGTTTCAAGGCAAGAAAGAACAGGTAGCAGACCTTAACTAGCAATATTCCTTAAAGAAGAGCAAAGAAAGAGAAATGTAGAAAGAAGTAGACACCTAGTGAGAATGCAGAAATAATTGGCTTGGAAGGTAATGCTTTTCAAAGTTATCTGGGACGCACTGGTCTACTTTTAATGTATACCTTATCATGTCAAGCCAGGCTGTGGAAGGAACAGACCATGAAGAGCTTTAGGGGATTATTTTCCCTTGTCTTACACAACTTCTGTTCTCTTCCAGTTTCCACTCTCCCACATACTCACCCTTCCCCACTCCCCCCCAGGAGAGACACTATGTATGGATGAGCAATTTGAGCAATTTTTCACATAGAAAGGTAGCACCCTACAGAATAGCAGACCCGTAAATTTCAGCCTACCAGTGAAAACATAGGCAGGAATTAATATGCTGGGGAGAGGGAAGGGCTGGCAAACACTACGTGGTTTCCCAAGCCTGCCAAGGCTCTGCCAGAGCACCTCAATGCTTCCCTGAATAAAATTTTTCCAAACATGTCCTCATCCAGAACCACTGCAACAAGCTATTGGGAATGCCAGTGCGGATGCAAGTGGAGGGGCTAGCACAAAACAAAACCCGGTCTTATTCATCTGTGGCCTAATTAGTATTTGAACCTGTGTCACCTCCTGAAGAGATATTTGCAGTAGATTCCTCTTCCCATGCTGTGAACATCCACACTTGATGCCCTCTCAGTAACAAGGTAAGAGAAACGATAACAAAAAAAAACACTCTCAGACATAACCATTTTTCAGAATTCAGCTGGTAGCAAACATAGCAGGTGCCTCTATCTCAGAAATCTCAGTTAACTTGAACACACAGCTTCACTTTAAAAGGGGTATCATTCAGGTCACCAAACCCTTGGTCAGGCAAAGATAATTCCAGATAAGATGAACTCTTTTGCAGCTTCAGGGGACAGCACATTATTGAAGCCAGCCACTTTGTCTATAATGCAGTGCATAAAATAGCTTGAAAATGGAAGCAGTTTGTCCAGTTTAACAGGTGGCTATTCAGTTGGCACTCACTGCAGTACCACTATAGAGCTAATTGCTCACATGCAATCGTTTATCTCTAGCATCAGCAATAGGTCATCTTGTATTGTTCAGTAATGAGAGTCTGATCTTAGTGATGGATTTTGATCAAGGTTTGTAGGAGTTTAAGCTGTATCCATCACCAGAGAGTTGTTTTTTTTAAATACAATTCCTTATAGTTTTCATTGGATAATATGAACATTATAAAGAGTGAATAACCACTCTTTCTGCCTGTGGGGTTGTTGTTTTTCTCCAGAACTTTTTCCTCCATTGTGTTCTGGGAATAATTTTCATCCCAAAGCCACTGAATTTTCTCTGGCTTTGAGGCATAGCTTAGCATAAAAACAAAATGAGCATCATATTTCACCCCTATAAAAGTTAGCTCATCAGAAAACAGCAAGAGGACTGTGAGAATCCAAATTACATAAGCCAGTCTTTTTCTTTATTAAGAATGTGTTATACCACTGAAACATCAACAATCATGATCACTATCTGTCAGCATCCAGAAATATGTGCATAGTGTGAAATAACAATGAATGCTGTTAAAGTGTCTGATTTTGTACAAGTCACCTTGAAAATCAAGGTGCTGACAAACCTAGTGAAATTCTTAAATAAAAATGCAAATATCACACAATGAAAAATATTCTTATGCCCAGGCACAGTGCAGAATGACATTTTGGAGCCGGCATTTGAATCCTCACTTATCATGATTCACAAATCCTTTTTTATCTTTTCATGGATTTTAAGGCCAGAAGTAGCTGCAGAGATAGTTCAGTCTCACTTCCCACAGAATGCAAACCCCTTCACTTTCAACAGTAAAATACTGACAAGGTGTATAAAATAACAAAATTTATCTTTGCCTCAGTGCTGTCCTTTGGCTTTCAGAATTCCAGGGAGTCCTCCAAAAAAAAGCTAAAATTAGGTGTTCCAGAGTTTGCAGCTGGAACCAATGCCATCCAGAGAAATTTCTGTAAATCCATCTAATTTAGTCATAGAAAACACAAGTTTACACATGCATTTCCAAATACGCATCTTCATCTTCTAGGCTTCCTGTTTCCTTTCAAAACAAGAAGCTGAAAATGATTAGTTTTTTGGACACACCTAGACAGGGCAAATTCAACTATCTCCTTGGAGTTCCCATTCCTGGAAGAATTCTGCACTTGGCAGTTTCCAAACCTTTTACCTGGAGGTATTGACACACGAACCTGGGACTGTAATTTCACTTCTTCAAGAAGAAAATTGAGGAAGCTTCCTACCCCACTCAAAATACGCAAAATGCAGAGTTATGCCCCAAAGATTTACCTTCCTATATTAAAATCAAGACTTGCTCCCGGTGCCTAGACATTTCTTTTTCTAGCTTACATTCTTTATCATCATGTGGAAGAGTTCACAGTCTGAAAAATACTCATGCAAAAGCATTAAAGAGTATTCCCCAAATTATACATTGTGCAGCATCAGGAACCTCATGTGCAAATAGTTTTCAAAATTTAGCTTTTCCAAACAAAAAGAAGCTTTGTGATAACACAGGTTGCAATGAAAATTTCCGAGTCCTCATTAAAACCATCAGTTATTACAATCACTATTTTTTCTTAGTTCAACAAGGAGAGCATGAAAGTCTCTAACCTTGAAGGTAAATTGTTTTCAAGGCGTGTTCTGGCACCCCTTAGTTCCTTATTCCTCCCTTTAGCAAAGCTGTTTAAATGCTATTTGGTACTTCTGACTGCGTAAACATTCCTCTCAGGATGACAGTTACCAAGAGTTATGCTTAATCATGCTTTTTTTTTGCTTTTCCAAGATATAAATAATGTCAATTATTCCTGTTTTCAAAGCCTTGCAGTTTAATGCACAGCCTCAATTGTACAGTTTTAAACATATTTGTGAACTGCGGCTTCCATTCCCACACTTAATAGGCTGTATAATGAAAAATATAAAGGTCACGATGACCTACAAAATCTCTTTGGTTTCATTTAAAAGCTTTTTCGAGGGTCAGAGGGAAAATCCTGCAGCATCTTAAGATCCTAAAAATTCACATATCTTAAGATGCGCATAAAGCACAATCAAAGCAAGACACTAATGGAATAAAAACACATGAACAAACCAAGAAAGAGAATGATTCTTTCTTTGGGATTTTGACTTTAAACCCTGGTTTTGATCCTTGGGAGAGTTGAGCTAATATATTTTCTTGTAGCATGGACTAAATAACTGGAAAAACATGTAACTGCAGAAAGCACAAACGCTTTATGTAAATGCCTTGTCGCTGCAGAAAATGCATTTGTCTGAGGAAATGGCAATGGCATTTTATGTTCCTTTTTTAAGAAGGGGAAAAAAAATGACACATGGGGCATACTATTTTTTTACTGCTCCATTTGCAAACAAAAATAATGAAGAAAATAAAACAAAAAGGGTAATAAATTCAGACTCGGAAGTTATTTTGTTTCAGTCAGCATTTTCAAGGACAAGATGACAGTGGTTTATTCTTTTGCTGCAGCAGGACTGAAACAGCAACAAGGTTGATGCACCAAAATTGCAATACAGCTGAAGACTTACTTGTCACTGTTCTTCTGTTCACCCTGGCACTAAGTGAAATGCTCTTCTGCATTCTTGATTTTGTGCTGTGGGACTTCCATGACATAGCTTTAGGGAGGAGCACGGGGTGGGGAGGAGGCAAAAAGACAAAAAACTAAAACCTGCATGTTAAGGACTTTGACAGAGGTTTTTGTTCCAATTAAACTGGCAGAGAAGGGGGAGGGCATGTGTGTTTTCTGACTGATTGTCCCTTCAGGAAGATGACACTGATAATATGGTGCCAGGACTTCATAATACTGAGATTTTAATTTCTTCATTTGTGCAAACATTTCAGGTTTCAAATCCTGAAAGCCAGAAATGCAATATCAATAATCCTCTTTCCTTTTCCCTTCACCTAAGATATGAGAAGATAAGGTCAGCAGTGCTTTCACAACACTGATGAGCCCTCAGAAGTCTTTCATACTTGCCTCTGCAGCCCTTGGAAGAGTACCTGTGAACTATCTGTTTTATCTTCTTATATTTTGCTTTTAGGTTTCTTTCCTTTATCTATTCCCATCGAGAGGAGTGTTTCATTAACCTAGGTGAGAAGGGACAAGCAGTTTGATTCCTTACCTCAAGCAATAAAAACTGTAATGTACTTTGAGTTATTGTGAGGCCATTAAAAAAAATAGACACAGGGTTTTTCAGCTGATTCCTTCTTGCTGTACATTGTTCATCATTGCTGATGCTGTTCCACCAGGGACACAGAGAAATCCAGCTCTGAGTTTCTTTGGAATCACTGTGTAGGGGACTTGTCAGAAACAATAAGCATAATAACACGACACTCTTGCACTCTGGCAAGCTCTAACCCAAGGAAGAGGCTGATGCATGCTCTTCCTTAGGAGACAACTTGGAAGAGGTTTTATGCTGTTCAGATTTGTGCCAGCAGCTGAAAAGCTTCTAGATAGCGCAGGGAAATTAAGTACAGGATGTTAGTTTAATTCCTGTCTTCTCAGGTCCTATGCTTCATATTTCACCTTCCTCACTTGAAGATGGCAAAGACTGATGTTTGAGCATCAGAAGATCAATTGCCTCTACAGAAATCTCCACCCCTGTCACATAAACTCTGTCAAACAACTCTAATCTTTCTTACTTGTGAATAAAGACCACTGTTAGAAAATTCTTGCTTCCTCATTTTGTCAGATATGTGTCATGGGTTCAGCAGTAGCAGTCATTATTCTTTGTAGTAGCAGCTGGTGCAGTGCTGTGGTTTTGATTTTGGGCCTGGGAACAGCACTGATAACACCAGTGTTTTCAGTTACTGCTTGGTAATGTTTTGTCTGGCCAAAATTGACTTTCTGAGTCTCATGCTCTGCCAGGGAGGAGGGGAAGGTGGGAGGAGGCCGGGTGGAAGCAGAGAGAGGACACCTGACCCAAAGTGACCAAAGAGGTATTCCATACCATAGCACGTCATGTCCAGGGTGCAAACAAAGGAGGGCAGAAACCCAGAAGGGTGTGGGGGTGCAGTGCTTGGTCAGGCTTGGTATTGTGGTGCGCTGCAGCAGTGATTTATGTTATACCATAGTTACTAAACTGTTCTTATCTCAATCTGTGGGAGTTGCATTCTTTCGATTCTCCTTCCCATTCCCCCTGGACTGGGGAAGAAAGAGGAGGGAGTGAGGGAGTGAACTGCTTGAGATGCTTAAACCACAACAATATGTTATTGTTTCTGCTAAGTATATGGAAAATAGTTTAGCATCCTTGCTGTGTCACATTGCAGCAGCTCTAGAGAAAAGTTTATTTTTTTCTGTGAAATCTATTCTATGTATCTTGGTCATCACTACATATTTGTCCCTAAAAAAAAAAACCAACACTGTTTTGGAAAGTCTTCTCTTTCGTGAAGGGATGTGCTGGCATAGGCACCAAATTTCACAAGACCTGACATTCTGTCACGTGTTCACATGAAGAACAAATTTTCAGTTATATCCCGCCACATTTAGGGCTGCAGATGTTTCACACAGAGGCAAGTGAAGCCTTGGAATGGCCACCAGTACTCACACCAGCACACTGAGTCAATTACCATCATGCTCTACCATCCCCTTCTTTCCGTGATGAAGGAAGAAATATCTTAAGAGGTTTTTTTCCTTTTACCCTTTCAATCCATAAGCAAAACTATTAAATACAAGTTTTATATAAATAAGACCCCACAAATCTCACTCCAAGCAAAATTTCAACATCCCACGGAGGTTGTCTTAAAGGGATTTATATGCAGCAGGAAGAAATATCAATTTTTGAAATTAAGTCACAATTACTGTGTTTTGTGTTAACATTTAGGAGCAGTAAGTGTGATACTGTGACCTCAGAGTAAAAATATAATTTCTATTTCAAAGATTTTAAAAATTAAATTTAAAAAATAAATAAATAAAAGCAGAAAATAGCAAGCAAATATAAACAGAGAACAAAAACAAGAAAATAACATATTCAATCAGAACTGTGCACTTTTAATGCTAGACAACCTTTCAGGGTGTCCATCTGTTAAACAATGTATTTGCATCTTGAAAGTTACAACACAATTCTACATGAAAGAGAAAGTTTTCTTTTTCTCTTTCCTGCTGTCTTACAGCCATCTGCAATCAGTTACTAAATATAAGCCCGAGAAAAGCAATTAGACCCCATGCGGACTCAGGTAGGTGTACAGAAAAGGTAATGCAGCTATAAAACTGAAAGTATTTACCTCCTATCAAAACCTTCTGGCTGGATTCCAGGAAACCGATTTAGCACCACTGAAGGCTGTTAGCGTGTCTTGAAAACACATTGTAATTTATCTTTGTTCCTTTGCATAAAGATGTAATTCTTGGGAAAAAAAAAAAAAATCTCTCTAAATGGGAAAATGGGCTAAGCATAATTCTAATAATGGATGATGAGATTTGTACAGTCCAGAGTGGCATAACATAACCATGCAATTTAAAAAAAAAAACAAAAACAAACTGGAAAAAGACGTGGTGTTTTCCCTAATGCAAATTAGTGCTTACGTCTGTAGACAGATATACATATTCCAGTGAATCTAACACTTTTATTTTACAGCACCTGATTGCCGTGGTTTAAGCCCAGCTGTAACAGAGAACCCCGCAGATGTTCGCTCACTCCCCCCTCTTCCCACCACTCCCAAAAAGATGGGGAGGAAAATAGAATATAACTCCCACGGGTTGAGATAAGAACAGTCCAGTAACTAAGGTATGACACAAACCACTGCTGCTACCACCAATAATAATAATGGTAAGGGAAATAACAAGGGAAGACAATACAACTGCTGCCCACCCACTGACAGATAACCAGCCTGACCCAAGCAGTGATCTAACCCTAATGGGTAACTGTCACCGGTTTATATAGTGGGCATAATGTGCTGTGGCATGGAATAACTCTTGGATCAATTTGGGTCAGGTGTTCTGTTTCTGCCTCCTCCCAGATTCCCCTCCTCCCTGGCAGAGTGTTAGCCTCAGAAAGTCGTTGGTCAGAGTAAACAGTACTGAGCAGCAACTGAAAACAGTGGTGTAATCAGTGCTGTTCACAGGCCGAAATTCAAAACCACAGGACTGCACCAGCTACTAAGAAGGAGAAAAATGATGCTAATGCTGAACACAGGACACTGATGCATCAACACCTGACTCCTAATAGAACTAAAATACTTTCTTTCAAAAAAATACTGCCTAAGAGGCATATGTATTTACTTAATCAACGGAGACCTTCTGATCCATTGCAGTGTAACTGGTGTCTCCATGACCACTGGGCCTTCAAAATGTCCGCTGGAAGTATAGCATCTCAAAAACATTGTCAAGCAGCTCCAAACACATTAGTGCATGTGTATTTTTGGATATCACATCACTGGGTTTGGTCTTCTTCTCCTAAATTGAATGTCAGTTTTTCATACATCATTTTGTAACATGCCAAAATAATTTTGCGTGAAAAAAAGAAATGCATAAGTTTAAAAAGGAAACATGCCATTTATTTTGATGGCATGGGAAGACTGAAATCTTGTACCTTTCTTCATGAATAACAATTTTTCTTAGTACACTTCAATAGATGTTAAAAGAAAATAAATATGGAGGTCTTAGTACCTGTGCAGAAGATGCTGGGCACTTCTGAAATCAAACCACTCATTTCAGCGACTAAGGTACAGATTTACGCATCTAGTGCTGCATAACTGAGCTGGAAAATGTGAAAATTCCTTTTATATGAAACTCTAAACAGATTACAAAGCTACTGAAAAGTTCTTACAATTGCAGGAATCACCTAGATAGTGGGGCTGAAATTTATGCAGTAGAGCTCTAATGTACCTACTTCTAAAAATATATTCACAGGAGGAGAAACCTGTCCTGTATTCATCTCTTGTCTTCCCCCAGTCTCTCATCAGAATTTCTATCCTATTCAAGACACTACTTTAAACTAGGAATTTATACATAACAGTATATGGTAATGTCACTGCTACACTAGCTGCAAACTGAAGCTGAGTGCAGCTTTTCACTGAGGTATTCAGGTCTGCAGCACTTTTGAATTTGTGTGGGATTTAACTCAGTTGACTGAATATGAAGGACAATCTATACTCCAAGACAGAGAACTTTCAGCACTTTGTCATTTTCTTGGTGAATTGATTTAAAGTAATAGTTTAATTTAAGGGAAAACAATTTTGTTTGAAATATTCAAAAAGGATTAAAAAACTAGTAGCATTTTTCCCTAAAAAATCAATTAAAAACAATTATCTGAATGGTTGTAATAAATTCTGTTCTTTTTTTCTTTAAACCGAGAATAAAATAATTCTTACATTCCTAATTGAATCATGATGTTTTTTTTTTTATAACAATGCAATATGCGTACAAGCTTTGTAAACTTCTTCCCTAGACAATGGTATTCGTAAGGAAAGAGAAGTGGTTCACAGCTACTCACTAAGTATAACAATGAAAAAGGACCTTAAGTTCTGATGTAGTGGAAGACCCCAGCTGGCTGTACTTGCTGCACAAGGCTGTTTGAGCATGTTTCTAAGCGAAAATAGATAAATGAAACAAATAAAACGATCTTTAGCTTCAACATCAGCAAGATCCTGTTGAAATTGCAGCACACTTACTGCAGAGAAATACTGAGTGGCTAAATAAATGTCCATATCTCCCTTTAAGACTTCAAAAATTTGTAAATTAACTTCAACTTTCCCTGCTACCACCAAAAATTCTAAAAAAAAAAAAACAACCCAAGAATTTCCTTTCCATTACCAGGTTGTTTTATCTTGGAGGCTAACCTTTGAGAAATAATATTCTACATGAATAGCAGCTGGGGTATCACTTGTGGATCTGCCATCATTTCATTCAAGCTTCTATTGCCTTCATTATGACAGAGAATTAAAACAATACCTGATACCTGCCAGAATAATTTTTTAAAATCATTTCAGAAGGGACTTTCTTCTAAAAAATTAAAAAGCAAGAGAAATGTGCAATGAACTCACACCATATGTTTGTTAAAAGACACTCCTGGGACAATACTATTAAATACTTGTTCGACCCAACAAAATGAAGTCAAGCAAAAATAATCCATTTTGCAGATTACATACGTTTCCACGGGCTATTACATTTTGTAACTCTGCTAAAAAATCTAAAGTAACTTCATTAAGCTATAGGCAGGTGTAACTACACACTTGCAGGTAAAATCTAAATTCAGAATGTCAATTTCAAAATCAAATTTGCATATGTCAGGAAATCTTGACATTCTACAAAGTTAAAATATAACGAATCATGCTCAGTATTTCTTATTTAGAAAGTCTGGAGAATTAGTTCATCTTTGCACAAAATGTTATTTTCTAATACATTTACAATACCAATAAAAGTCTAAAAAGCATTCTTGCAAGAGACTATCATGAAATACATGGAATTGACCAAAATATTAATGGTTCTATATTGCCTTTATATTCCGATTATTGTCATGCATTTCCCTTTCACCTTCTATAATGACTCAGATGTTGTGAATGAAAGGCAACGAGACTGGCTGGACTGACTGGTCTCTGAGCATCTTTAACAAGGTTGGTTTTCGATGCCATGAAATGTACCTTCCACTTCAAGATTTACCTTTGTGTGGTAAATGCTCCATCAGTGTATTTTTACATCAGTGAATCGCAACCATGGCAGTGTTCAAGTCCAGGCTGGATGGGGCTTGGAGCAACCTGGTCTAGTGAAAGGTGTCTGTGCCCATAGAAGGGGGTTGGTCCCTTCCAATCCAAAACAGTCTGGGATTCTATGTTTAGACTTTTAGCTAAGTTCATGTAAAGACATATTGCACTTAACGTATAAGGTTAATAATAGTTTCCATAGTTGACTATATACCTGTATAGTCACCTGTTATCAGAAACCTTAGCTGAGAACACAGGGACCAGAGCAGCTAACTCAATTTTTGCTGAAAAATTGCTTCTGTCAGCAATTCCCTGAATATTGTTTTAAACCCCTTTTACCTGCTTGGGTATTGAACTGGGGGAGAACCAGATTAGAACCAGTTATTACTAGACCACTCTGAATTCACTAAGATGTTAGCATCAAAAGGAGCGTGACCAGCAGATCGAGGGAGGTGATCCTGCCCCTCTACTCTGCTCTCGTGAGACCTCACTTG
>JASSUY010003850.1:36703-77325 GCA_032466535.1 Forpus xanthops | reverse complement strand
CACTGGTGTTATCAGCACTGTTCCCAAGCCAAAAATCCAAAACACAGTGCTACACCAGCTACTGCTTAAAGAAAAATAACTGCTGCTGCTGAACCCATGACAGGGAGGGAGGGGAGCACAAATGGAAATGAGCAGAACCACCCCTCACTGGAACAGAAAACAAAAACCTGACTCGGTTGTGGAAACTTCCCCAAAGGAACATCATCAACAAGGTTAGCCCATCCTATCATCAGGGATGGCAGTATTTCCATAAACATGATAAGCACTGTAGATAATGGGATTCTTCTGACTTCTACTATTATTTTGCATTATTTTGAATTTGCTGGTTTATCTTCAGTGACACAGTATCATATCACTGATACTGTGATGTGATGATCACATTACGTGTGTAAAATGTGTATAAATGTGTATTTATACAACTTTGTTACTTAAGAAGTTTTGCTGGGCAAAGGAACTGCTTCAATTTCTTAGCAGTGTGTATGTTCAGTTGCATAGGACACAAGCACAGATGTCCAGCACAAGCATTCTTCTTCTTGCTATACTTCTCTGGCATCTTCTCTATGCAGTTGAGTTGCAGCCATACCAAAGCAGCTGAGAGGGGAACAGACCGAGTATGCTCCCTTGCCATCTACCCCAATGTCATGGTGTAACCCCAGATAGCAAATTAGCAACAAACAGCTACCAGTTGTTCACACACATACACACCTCAGTGAAAAGACAGAAAACTAATGGGTTGAGATAATGACACTTTAATAGGCAAAGCAAAAGCTACACACACAAGAAAAACAAAGCTGGGACTCCATTCACCACTTCCTATGGTCAGCCAGGTGTTCGGCCATCTCCAGGACAGCAGGACTCCACCATGTTACTTGGGAAGATACCATTACTCCAAACGTCCTCCCTTCCTCCTTCTTTCTCCTGCTCCATATGGTGAGCATGACATAGTATGGTATGGAATATCCGCCCGTTGGGTCAGTTTTTGTCCCAGCTGTGTCCCCTCCCAACTGCTTGTGCACCCCTGGCCCCCTTGCTGGTGGGATGAGGAGCAGAAAAGGGCTTGGCTTTGTATAAGCACTGCTCAGTGATAAAGAAAACATCCCTGGGTTGTCAACACTGTTTCCAACATAAATCCAAAACAGAGCCCCATACCAGCTACTATGAAGAAAAATAACTACCCCAGCCAAAACCAAGTGATAAAAACCCCACAGTGAGCTTCTAAATTTGTCTCCCAAAATTCCTCATGAAAGAAGCTTGTTTTAAGAGAAGATATTTTTAACAACCATACTTGGAATGAAGTGATTCTGGAAAGCCATGGCAGGCTGCCTTTCACAGGTTTCCACTATGAGACTGTGCATGCGGCCTCAGTCCCTTCAAAACATCACTGCAACATTCCACTGCCAAGGAATTCTGGTGGGGCTGCAACCAGGATTTAGTAAGGCTCACAGACAAGCAGATAGGGAAGCTCACTCACTCTGGGAGAAGCGCAACAAGAGGATTAACAGAAGTGCTGTTTTTACCTTGGTTCCCATGTACTGTATACAAGTAACACAGTCCAATGTCTATTCAGACCTACCAACCTCATTTTTAAGGAGACTATTTAGGGCAGAGCAAGGATTTATGCCAAGACCCATAGCTTATCTGCAAAGAACGTTAAACCCTTTCCTTTTCTTAAATCAGTTTTACCTGGAAACAAGGAATTAGTACTCCTTGCCATCAGAATGATTATGAAGGTATTCCAGCTGTACCACAGGAACACAGAAAGTGTGAGGAAATGCAACAGACATGGAAAAAGATTAAGACAAATATAGAAAACATGATCATTGCTGAGCTAAAGGAGTTATGTCCTTGAATCACCTGCAGAATGATCTCTTGCCCAGGAAATTCTCAATGGTTACATCTCTGCAGGCACCATTTTAATCCCATTTACGATTTAGGAGTTTTTGTGCCATGCGTCTACTGCTGTAACATGACAAACTAGAGTACATCATTTGTTGCATTGAACCACAAAAGGGATGAAGGATAATTTGAGAGTCCAAATTGGAATGGAAACCCCAACATCACATTGTTACTAATGTTAGACCTGAAAAACATCTTAAGGTGCCTGCTAACGTTTATACAACTTGTTTCATACATTAGCAACATGAAGAGGTCTTTTTCTAAACAACAGCTATTAGGAAAACGTTAAACCACAGCTCTAGCACACACTTTGGCATCCGGAGGCACCTGAGTTTAATAAAATAAGCATTAATTAGGAGGAAAAGACAAACTTTCTGGCCAAGGTAACAAATCCACTGCAAATGGTTTCATAAACAGCTCCTATTAGCACACTAAATGGACAGGAAGGTAAGTTGCTATAATTGGTCTTTCTGCATTTACCTCTGAGTGATGGGAATAGGTTAGGCTGGTGCTTCTCAGGTGTCTTTAACATGGAGATCCATACTCACTTTGTGTTCAGTTTGCAACTTGAAGTCAATGTTCACAATCAAGAGGGAGAAGTTTGGAACAAGAAAAGCAACAACAAAAAAACCACTGCATTTCCATTTATATGTACTTCATTCAGCTTCACTGGCATTTGTCTAACACAACTGAAGCAGGTCAGACAACTGTTTACACAGCAAAAACTTGATGTAGTTCAAAATACATGTTAAGCCTACTCTCAATTGCATTAGCAAATGACACTGGCCTAGCTGTCCTGAGATCTGACCTCTGGGAGTGGATGAAGAGCAAAATCAAAGGCAAACTGCTGTACATCTCTAAGAAGTCATGTCTCATTGTGCTACAGTAAGCACTCCATTGGACACATTCCTTAAAATAATTTGTATTTGAAGTCAGGTTTAATGCAGCATGTCAGTCACATGGAGAGGCTACAAGAACTGGAAAGGGGCAATATCCCATTAGGGATATTGTGGAGACTATGGCACGGACCCCGTTTCTTTTTAGGAAACAAAATCCCTTATTATCTGAAGGTCCAGGGTTGATATAGGCTCTGCAAAGCACCTATGTGTATGAGCAGTTAATACAATTGGTTCCAGCTGAGATTTTCAATTACTGCTATATTGCATTGCCCCTGCCAATACGATAAAAATACCGCTTTCTGGGTGGGGGTTGATTAGGAGAAAACTCCAGGAACTCACCAAAAAGTTTCAGGTTCAAAAGCAGGTATTCTTTATTGTGGCTCCGGGAGGCACGGGGGATAGCTCCTCCTAACGTGCGTCCCCGTATATGCCACATCCTTGGGCATACATATGTGTTCATGAAGCTACACGTAAATTACATCATTTTCCAGAAAGTTTCCCGCATACATACAAAATGTGATGGTGGTCTTTGAGTCATTCTTCCAACAGTCTTCATCACCCCGGCAGTCTTTGAAGCAGCAGCTTAATTAATGTAACAAATATCCTGTCCCTCTACTTACCAGGTAGTTTAACTGCTCCCATTCTGGACACTTGCTAGTCTGATACTCCCCAATAGATGTTTACACCAACTCAATGGGTTCAATAACATAGCAATAATCCTGTCCATCCACCCATGTGCCCATCCTCAGGTCTATTTTACTTTTCTTACACTTTTTGTTCTAAGGTCCTATAGGCCTAAAACTACCTTTAAGCACCCCCATTACAAAGCCATCAGATTTAACCTTTACTTAGAACTGATTACATTTTGTGCCTCCTCCTTTCAGGGTAAGCAGCATTTCAGCAAGGGCTTTGATATCAAAGGGAGTCATAAGTTTGTTCTGTAATGCATTTTGCAAAAGGCTCCTAGCATAAGGCAAGGCTAGCCCGTAGTGCATAACAGGCCTTCTCAATTCTTTAACCAGTTCCCCTCTTATTGGTTCCCAATCATTTTGTCCATTATTTCGCATTATTACAGGAAATGCTATAGCAAGATGCTCCCCATCCGTTTTGGCGTCTTTTTGCAATTTTTGCCAGCATTTACGAGGGCCATAATCTTCACCCCAAACCGCTATGGGGAGTACCGAGTGTGTGGGGGTGCAGTCGGAGGGGTTGTGAGGAGGGGGCATGCTGTCAGAGGGGTTGCGGTGGGGGGGCGCTGTTAGAGTGGGTGCGATGGGGAGGGGATTGGCTCCACGTTTGCTAGTGGTGGCACAGGCGGCACCACCGGCTCTGGAGGGACAACGGCAGTCGATTTGTTACGATGATTAATGACTGCGACCCGCGATGGGGTCTGCAGCTTGATAAGAGCCTCATAGAGTAAGCGCTATGTTTTTAACAGCGGAAAAATGATCTCATCCCCCCTGGACGCAGCTTCCTGAAGAGCCTCTTTAGCCAAGCGCCACTGCTCCGGCTGAAGCGCTGTCTGAAAATCAACAGTAAATCCCCGCCCCTGAAGCCATGCAAGCAGGGAGCGAATAGCCTTTCCATTATGCGTAGTGCCCCGTTGCTTTAAAACGCTCTTTAGCAAAGAAACAACAGTATCTTCTTCTGCAGACATCTGCAATCCTATCGTCCTGACCACTCACCATTTTCAAAGGTGCGTACTCTCCCAGCAGTACAGCTCTCTGGTCAGCTGTCTTAACTCGTTCGGTCAGCTTCTCCACCAGGGCTATTCATCCGCCTTAAAAGTCCCTGTTCGGGCGCCATTTGTGGAGACTAAGGCACAGACCCCGTTTCTGGTTAGGAAACGACATCATTTATTACCCGAAGGTCCAGGGTTGATATAGGCTCTTCAAAGCACCCGCGTGTAGGGGCGGCTAATACAATAGGTTAACTGTCACCACCCATGTGGGTATCTTCGCTTCTTCATTGGTTGATGTCTTGCTCACTGGCTGTCTTGCTTGGATGCCTGCTTCTCGCTGTTGTCCCCTCACTGGTTATGGGTTCCTCGCTTCTTTCTTCCTTCTTATCTTGCCTGCCTTTCCTTGCAATACTCCCAGAAGCTTTCCCAGCAACATTCTTCTGCTATCTCAAAGCTTTCCCAGCAGCTAGCCTAGCTCAGAAATCCTTTACAACAAGGTTCTTTACACCCAAAGGTATTTTTGCTTCTTCATTGGTTCATATCTTGCTCACTGGTTGTCGTGCTTGGATGCCTGCTTCTCACTGCTGTCCTCTCATTGGATACTGGTTCCTTGCTTCTTCTTTCTAATCTTGCTTACCTTTCCCTGCAATACTCTTAACTTGCAATTGTCCTTCAAAGTCAGCATCAATTACCCCAGGCAAAACAAAAAGTCCCTGTAAGGTGACACTAGAGCGGCCCAGTAATAAAGCACTAAGTCCATTACCCAGCAGACCTTTCAGTGCAAGCAGCATCTTTCGCACTTCTTTGCCTGCCACCTTTAATTCTGTTGCGGTGGGGACAGCCACACCGGCCCTTCCGGGGCTGAAGGAGCACAGACGTGCCAGACTCATCTCGTTGGCGAATTGGAGTTGTGTGGGGCGGAGACTTCTTGTATCTGTGCATAGCTCCGAGACGTGCTCTGCCTCCCGAAGCCAGAACTGATTCCCCTTTGATGTTGCACTTTGACCGGCAGTGCTTAAAACACTGACGCCCCTTTTTTTGTAACGTGGACAGGGGTTCGGGTCCTCACCTCAGCTCCCCTGGGGGCAGTAACACTTAAAGTGGCCGGGTTTGCCACACTTAAAACGCAGCTGCTGTGTGGTTTGCAGAGCTGTGGCTAAATGCCCCGCTGGATTTTTGTTAACGTGGTCTATTGAGCCAATACGGTTACTGATGCGCTGAACTGTCTCCACAACTTTATTCAGTTGTAAAGTAGGTATGTTTATTCAGCGCTGGGAGACGCTGGGAGTAGCCTCCAAAGAACCATGTTCCCCCGTTCTCATATTTCGGGTTACATTTATACACGTTGCTATCTCTTATCCAAAGCAACACTACGCTTTAAGCAAAGGGGTAATGCAAACCATATCTAAACAACATTATGTCCTAAGCAAGGTGGTAATGCTTCCCAGCAAACCTTATCTAAACAACATTATGCTCCTCATTACGTCCCTGCAATAATTATGCCCCTAAGCAAGGTGGTAACACCTGTCTCAACAGTCTGTGATAGAATAGACTACGATTCATGTTAAAAAAGGAAATAGAGAAGTGATAGTTTGTTACAAAATATGGTGAGGAAAGTCCTGAAAGGAGAAACCATTAATATGGGGTGGAAAGTAACTGTATGAGAAACTGAGTTATTATATCCAAGGCAATGTTTATAAAAAGTCGCCATCCATAAACTTCATTGGGTATAAGAAAAGCAAGTGTTTAGAAGACATGGAGTTAAAATACTTGTTGCCTAACTTAAAGAACAATGTTTGCATTGTAGGTCTGTGAAGTGGTAATAGCCCTTTTACAATGTATGTGTTGCAAGTCTGTGATGTGATAATAAGATCTAGTAGTCCTCCTAAAACAAGGTTTCCCATATATCTGCTAGCTCCGGGTACCTCTCATCTGCCCATCTGATGTTTCTTATCGCTTGTATGAAGAACACTGCTCTAAATCTTAGCCAGCTGTCAGAAACTTGCAAACACAGCTGTTTTTAATTCATTTGTGATGATTGAGGCATTTAGACTGTGCTAAAGGTGAAAAGCACAGCCTGAGGAAGACTACTTACTTCATCTTGAAGACCCCTGCCCACAGGAGGAAGACTACTTACTTTCTCTTGAAGACCCCTGCCCATGACAGTCAGAGGACAGTGTGCAAGCACCAAAAGGGAGGGGGCTTATGATAATGAGTACAAAGGGCCTAAAATCTGTGACACACTAAAAAAAGCTGTTTGAAATGTTATCAACAAAAAAGCCCTGGAGTGTTGCTTGTGAATTTCATTGTTCTTTGGTGTATGATATTCAGGCAAGCTCAGATTTATGTGAGTGTGCTCATACACTTGTAATAAGACCTTTTTCTTTTTTATTAGTATAACTTCTTTCTGAAGAAATGAGAAGCCACAAAGCTGAAATTTGAAATTAAAATGCAAATTTGATTATTTTGGAAAGTGTGATTTACAGCTGCAACTGAAAAAGCAGAGCAAGATAACCTGAGCAGAATAGAAAATCAAATGCACTTTACCAGGTAACATTGACTTCTGTTTTCTTTCTCCAAGTGAAAGCCAAAAATCTTCAAGCTTCTCTGTCCCAGCAGCCCTTTCCATCTGTAGCATACCTCAGGACAGCAGCCTGAATCTGAGTTTGAATGTGAGCCTGATCTGTGAGTCTCTTTATAAGCTGACATGTAACCCATTCTGAAATTAATGTTTATTTACATACAAGTTCTCTGTGTGTCTTAATTTTGCATGATATGTTCAGACTTTGGCTTACCGTACTATTACTGGTTGTTGATCTTCAGTTTGGTATAAGTAAGGGAGAGACTCACCTACTCTGATCGTGCAGATGTCTGCAGCTGGATTTGTTCAGTTCTCAGACACCAGGATCACTGGTGACTTCTGATGGAGACTTCTGAGTAGTTGCTGCTCTGTTCTTACAGATATTTGAATTTTCCTTAGCTCTACTCAAGCATGTGTTATGTGTCTGTATTTATTTGACCCTTCACATTTAACAAAAGTGCTTGTGCTTAAAATTAAGTATATATAACTGTATTAGTGTCCAGTGTTTACAAATGAAAACCGTAGCTACCTTTTTGAATTTTTTGGGAAAGATTGTTTGTTAATCCTTAAAGAGGACCCTTCTTCTATGACACATCAGCTATATTTGCATGAAGATATTACTCTAGAAATTGTGATTGAAATGCTGATATCCGTAGCTAAGTATTTGTCTTGAAGCTGTATAACATGTCGCTCACTAAGCACTAAAGCACCTTATCAAAAAGCTTGTCAGAAGAGACCGATTTTTTCAGTGTGATGCCTGTTGTGTAACATCCTAGAAACACTCTGTTTTGCCACATCATAAGACATACATGCAGTGCTGTTCATCTCCACATGTGCAGCAGCATTGAGGCGTCTCAGAATCTGATGTGCTTCAGTCTTGTGAGCAGGTCTGACATTTTTGGTCCATCTGGTTGGACTTAGCTTTGTTTCAGGGACTTTGGATACAGGCTGTCTTTTGGCATAGTTCATACAATCTTTCCTGGGCACTTCTTTGCTAAAGCTCCTTCCTTGTGGAAAAGGAGTTGCCTGCAACCTGCAAGAATTGTGCTGGGTGAATATTAAAAAAGAAACTGAAAGAGATTTTTATTTTTTTGGGGAAACCTGCCGACAGCTCTCTAAGGGAAATCTGGCTATTTTAGAGACCAAAAGGTTTCTGAAAGAGGTTTTGGTATTTGAGTAGGGGAAGAAATTACTAAAACCAATTTTGTTCCAAGAAAGTGTTTAGATTTCAACACATAACTCATTTTTTTGAGGTATGCTCATGCTTAAAGTTAAGGGCCTATTCATGTACTCTGCTGACTCCAGACACTGGTACTATACATGAGGCTAACATAAACTAAGTGGAAAACTTACTGTAAAGTCTCATATTTATTAGTAAGAGGGTAACGCTACAAACAGCGCACAAACACTGCTTGTAACTTGTTGCTCTGGGGTTATGCAAGAGAATTATGATAAGGCAAAAAGTCCTTCTAATTCCAATTTTGATATTCCCACTGACTTCAGTGTAAGTTTTATGCTTTTAGGTTGTTTTGCAATAGTTGTGTGAAATATATTGAAAAATGTTGCTATATAAATAGTTAAAAGTCAGACTGCTCTGGAGAACAGGCAGTAGTAGCAATTCAAGAACTTAATGACTACAGGATAACGTACAGAGCATGTACTATGCCCAGATAAGCTGTATTCTTAATATTGAAAGTTAGAATTAATACAGGACTAATTAAAAGTATCAAACCCAGCAAGCTGCAAGTTTTCCACAATCAAATCTTTTGAAGCTGTTTCAGAATTAGAATATTCTGAAAAATCCCTGTGGACAGAAGAGGGATTTCTCACTTACTACTTTGGGTTGATCAAAGGAAATCTGAGCTGCTGTACAAAATCTGCAAGATGTTTGCTTTTTTAATTTAGTTTCAGATCTGAGCTGTCCCCAGGTTTGGCATTTGAAAGATCTGGGATTCTGACAGAGTGGCCCAGCTTTTCTCAGGAAATATTTTATTAACTGTTTATACTTGACTTGCTCTTTCTGATCTTCTTTGCCAATTGATCTGTGCAGAGCACATGCAAGAAGTCACTTTGTAAAATTTGTAAGCATTTTGAACTGAGCAGATGTTACCTGATGGAGGAAGTAAGTTCAGGCATGAGGCAGTGGCAACACAAGCTTACTGAAGGAATATGGTGACTGTGACTGGGATCGTTGTCTATGATTTCTACTTGTGCATCTAGTTCAAAGTAAGCAATAGCTCATGTTAAACCAGAGAGCCTCACAGTGAATTAAGACATGGGAGCAGGAGAGAATAAATCCTTGCCTGCCCACAGCAGCTTCCTTCAAAAGGTATTGGTGTGAAAGCGTAATAGAGTTTTGACAATGCCTCTGTCCCATGAGTGAACACCGTTGTGCAAAAGCAACCACAGGCTACTAGGGAAGGCACATGATGAGAACTTGGTTCTAGAAGAATTAGTCAGTAGAACAGGGGGTAGATGGTGAATCTCCCTCAAGCAGGAGCGGAACATCTTTATCACAAGTTCAGTGAACCCTGGAAGACCTGTGCCTAACAAATTATAAAAACCCAGTTACTACTAGAAGGACCGTAGTTCTTGGGGTTTATGCATTATTGATGCACCATTTCATCCATCTTGGGTTTGGGACTTTGGTTGCAGGGATGTACTGCCTCCCATGAACTTGCTTGTTCACAATGGAAACACCTTGCCTTCAGCCCCAAAGCTTTTGTTTTTATCCTGTGTCCTTTTTGATTGATTAATCATCGGGGGACCATTGCTAAGTGATTTTTAAAATGTATTGATTTATTTTAAACTTACTGTGTGGGATCATTGTGAGCATTTGCTGTATTGTGATGCTGTATGCTCAGCTCCTTTTCCTTGCACTTCAGTGGGATTTCTAGTAGGTGAATTTCTTTCCTTTTTTTAATAAAAAGGCTAAAATGACGTTGAGTAAATGCTTGTGTGTGTCTGTTTCTCCCTTCTACTGCACACACTCACCCTCCCCTTTGCAGACTGCTCTGCCAGAGCCCCTCCTCTGGCTGGAAGAGGGGAGTTGAAATAGTGAGCTCCTGCTTTGTGAAGGAAATTGTCTTTCGCTGCCTTGCTCAGAGGTACCTTTGAGAGGAAAACTGATGTTTTGTTAACTTCTGGACTGAGGAGGTGATTTCAAAGGCCATGGGGCTGCATGCCATCATTTTACTCTGTGCTGTGGTGGCAGGAGCTTCAGGCAGTAAGTAGAACAAATTTTTTCCTCTGCTAAGATTGATCTCTCTCAATGCAAAATACTTCTGTTGAGGAATGATCTTACTGCCAAAACTTAGAGGTCCTGTAAGTGATGTTACAACTTGTAGGTTTGCAGTGTAGAAGCTTTGTCTTGCTTTTCAGTGTGGTGTAGCAATTCACTGTACTGAGCTCACTGGGTGGTCCAGGACAGGTGGGAGGGCATCCCACCTCCAAAGGAATACAGTTAAATAGTGCCTCTGCCTTCAGCATTACTAGGGAAACCAACAGGAACAGCGAGATTGTGCCAGTCAGTTCAGTATCTCTCCTGAAAATAATGTGTTAGTATCATGTTTTGAAACTGTGCTCACTTTGGTACTTGGCAGATGAAGGATTCTGAAAAGTGTGACTAGATCATGAAATGTCAGTGAAGTGCCTGATTGTCCCGAGTGCTCAGCCTGTCACACTGTCTGACTGTGATAAACATGTGTGAAAATCCTGAGCGTGGATTTTAGGCATCCACACAGGATCGGAGAGAGTCCTTAAATGTGGTCCTTCAGAGTTCAACCTCTTGAAAATCTGATGCTACAGAACAGAGATGAGTTTTCCAGATTTGTTTTACCATGTTTATGTTAAGGTTCTTGAATAAGTTGTGCTCGTTTCTTTGTTAAAAACCATTCATTGAGCACTGCCTTTTCCCACTGTTTGAAAGAATAGCTCTTTTCTTTCCTGATCCACAGGATACTTAGGGATGATTTTTTTCTCTCCAAGGAAAGTGTATTTCTTTCTCCCCACATGCAATGTATTTGGAATTTTGAAGTTAATGCATATGTTCTCCGTGTAGATAGGTATATTTATAAAAATTAATAGTCATCTGATAATTCTCATATGTAACAGGACCTGGTCTCTTTATGCTAGAAGGTTTGATACTTCTGCAGATAACCATAATACTAGTTTGCTTGAAAATAGCATGTTGTTTTTGTGTATACCTTAGAAAGTAAAATCTGAATTTCCATACAGAGAATTGATTCTGCAAAGTAAAAAGAGCATTTGTTGGGAGGAAAATATGAATGTGGGGGCAAGGCCTTGTCAAGGAAAATGTAATTCTGCTCTCCAGAAACTTAAATTTTAACTTGGAAATGAAAGTGTATATAAGCTTGAGCTGAAGAAACAAACCCTTCCTTTTTTTTTGTTCCAAAACCAGCAAATTCACTTATTTTCTCCTGTCAATAATTCTGAGATTAAAAAAAAAAAGGAGAGAAGAGAAAATATGGTTCCAATATATAATACAAATGTTGATTTTTAAATGTTGCAGTTTAACAAGAGCATTTTCTTCAGGCATAGAGCATATATAAAGCATCCAGAAGCATGAACCAGAATAAAGAGGCTCTTTCAGCTTGTATCTGCAGTGCAAGATGAAGCTGGGCTACACAGGGTTGTTAGTTACTGCTTAACAGAGAAGTACCTTAGCGTATAGACCAGCATAGAGGCTGGGGGCAGTTGTACTGTTGTTGGACTTCTTGTGGAATTTCTTTGTAAGAAATTTATTAATACTGGCAAATTCAGGACTGAATGGTTCTAGTACTAATCAAATGATGCAATATATGATTTTTAATAAAGTAGCATTTATTTTGCAGTGATACAAGTGCTGTGTGTTGAAATGCAGCAGGATCACATACTTGATACTGGCTGTTCCTCACATATCCCTGCAGTGCCTATGAGCACCTGGGATCTGAATGATCTTGCCATTGTGCATGTTCCTATCAATATCTAGGACTTCAGGTAACTTGCAAAGTTGAGTGCCAGGGAGTGCTGTCAGCACAGGATCAGGCCTTTTTTAATTGGATTAAGACCCCCTTTTTATATTTGCTTGGTAATCTGCGGTATTGTTGAATTTCCATACCCTCAGTAAATACACTAAGGCATGTCATTCTTTTATGTATGTGCTCATATGGTTTTAGGCATGTGGAAAAGGGTGAGAGCAAAGTCTTGTCCCTGCATACTCAGTAAAAAAACTCTCATGGACTTTTGATTTCGAGGGCCATGCTTTGGTTTCAGTTAATTTCATTGTCATTGAAAAGCAGAAGGTCTGTTCTGAGCTGCACACAAATTTTCAGTGTTTTTCTATAATCTTACTTATTGCAGGATCCTTGGAAAGTTCAAGTTATGGAGCTTCCTGTTTTGCAGAGTGTGTAGGTGAGTAAAACAAGACAATATTCAGGCCTTGTATGTGATAAGGAAGGAATGATTTAAAAGCTCTTCTTCGTGAGGGATGTTATGTTCTTAGAAGAACAATACTAAAGTCTGAGTGCTTAGCACTCATGGAAGCAGCGGAGAAGTTCCACTAAGCTTTGCCAGGCCCAGACCTGCTCAAAGTTCACATTCTGTGAGTTCAGAAAACTCACAGACATTGGAGCTACTAAACAAGTGCACACTACTAAACATGTGCAGGACAAACCCCAGCCATGTATGAGTGTCTTTGTTACTAGTACCCAGTGTTAGCTCCTTTCATACTGAAAGAGGCATGAAGAAAGGCTTCTCCTTCAGTAAGTGGGCACAGAACTTGTATTCTGGAAAGGAGGAACAAGTGGGAAGATAGGATATTGAACTGACCTGGAAAGGTTTGGCTGAACATCTTGAAGTGTAGTTTATGACTTATGCTTCTCATTTGCATTGCTAGCAGGCACTTGAATGTGCAAAGTGGTATTCGGTGTAACAGCAAAGGGAGCACATGGATGTTCTTCCTCCAAGGAGATCTTGCCCGGACCTCATAGCTACATAAACAGACAGTGCTGCTCAGAGACTCTTAATTTATTCAATATTACTTCATTTCTGTGTGTCTTTGTCATTGAAAATGCTTAAGTGTTGCACTGCTGATGTTAGGCAGAGAAAAAACTCTGCATTATAGGAGCCACAGTGGTCACTTTTCCTAGGTGTTGCCCTCTGCATCTGAGGGAAGGAAGTGTATTTCCTTTAACATTTCCCCTCTTCTGCACTTCAGTGGTCCCACTTAGGATCATACCATGATGCCTTATATTTTAGGGGCACTGTATTAAAATCTTGCCCATGTGGTGTTGAAGGTATTATGACTTATCTTCTCATCCTTTCAAGGTTAATTCTTATCACCTGGTCTGAAAGAGAATATCCTTTTATTAGAGGAATACAGCGACATATAAGGGTGTCTGATGCTATATATACTAGATGACAGTGTTACCCATGGACACTTGCCAGGTCATTACCAATGTCTTCATACGCTTACAAATAATCCTGGTCTTCTCATACTTTCTCTTGCTCAGCCCAGATCTTTCTGGGCAGACTTTAAAAAAAAAAAGCTTTTTAAAACCCAGAGTTTAGTTCATCTGCCTACATATAGCTCAGAATATGGGCATGAAAAACACCGAATGCATCAGCAGATCTTTTTTATTGTGCTGTTGCAAAGGTCCTGCTTTGATATCGAAAGGTGTCAAAATAACATCATGCCGTAAATGCATTTCATCATTTTTCTGCTCTTAGAAATCCTTTTCCCATCCCATAGAGGAGCTAACTGTAGCATGCATGGTGTTTTTGGAAGCCTAATTCTTTTAGTTGTAAGTCCACGTGGGAAGGGAATGTTCTGAAGATCCAGCCCCTTGTTTTTGGCTGATTTCAGTGTCCAAAAGATTTAAAAGTAGAAAAAAAGATGGGAGTGGGGGAGCAGGGGGAAGCCTAATAACTAAAACTCCTTTGATTTGTTTATTTCCTAGGACACAGTACATCTTACTTCCCCAGAAGGGCTAGATACAGCTACAGGTATACTGCAGTCACCAACACATTCTTGCAGGGAAATATTTACAGAAGCAGTGGCATCTCTCTGGAGAGCACAGTGATCATTGAGGTACTGGGGAATTGCCAGCTGGTTTTGAAAGTGAGTATTGTCATAATCATCTGAGTAATGGGGATGAGCAGACTGGAGCTATATCGTTTGGTGCAATTACTGCTACATTACAAACATTTGTTTTTCTCATAATTAAAAGCCAGTTCAATTCTGGATCCCCGAATTAGAGTTGCAGAATTGCTTTAATGTGATATGACTTCAAATTAAATATTTGCCAGTTTTAAAGAGCAGTTAAATAAATCATTCTTTTATTTCCTAAGTGGCATGCCAGTTTCACTGTTTTGTTACATGAAGGCAGAACCGGAGATGAAGCTAGGCCTTTTGAAAGGAACTTTGTTCATTTTTAAGCACTTTCAGATCTGTGGCAGTAATTTAAAAATAGCAGACATTTTAAAGAGAACTTGAGAAACTTGTGTGATGTGCTGGGTTGGTGCCATTTCTAGCTTGGTGTCAAATCCAGTCTTTTAACACTGTTGATCTCAACTGGAGATCAGAGCAGTTTCAGATTACAGGCTTTTCCTGGGGTGAGCCCTGTGGTAGACCAATTTGAGAACCATGGTGGTTTATCAGGGGGAGCATGGAAAATAAACTTCTTTCATCTACTTTGGTTTTCCTTCAGGTTAACAGAGGGAATAATGCATAGGTTCTGCAGGAGATTGACGTGTACTATATACCCATACACACAAGGCCAGTAAAGAATAGGATAGTTATCCCTGTCCTAACATGGCCATAATGATAAAATTAACTGGTCTGTGGTCCTGTGACTTTACATGAAAAATGAGAATTTGGGTATACTGTCTTCAGATTGAATCACTTTCTTCTGACTTAAGTATCAGTGGCAAGATTCCCCAACTTCTAACTTGCTATCTTAATTTGAGGCCTCCTAAGATGTGCAAGACGGTGTGTAGTTGAATGCTTGCCTTATAAACAGGAGATATTAAGAAAAAAAAAAAGAAGTACTAATAGTTGCAGTCTGTGTTGTACTTAAAATCGGGCAAATAGCCACCATTTCCACCATTTGAGAACAGTTCTTCCTTACCACAACCAGCCAAACTGGAAGTGCGTTAGGAAATTCTGTAATGGACTTAAGTATGCATTTTCTCTTTTGAATTCAGTGAAAGCAAGCTGTGAAATGCTGCTGACCACTGAGGAACTTCACCAGGCATAGTCTCAGGAGTCTACTGCCATGGCTAGTCATTTTGCTTCTCAATTGGAGTAGGAACGACTTATATCTATCTGCTTTACCCCATAGCAGACGATTGCTTCCTTATTGAAAATGAAAAGGATATAATAGTGCTGTATAAAATGTGTATTTAATAGCGAGTGAAACTTCTTTGTAGAAGAAATTTCAGGAAACTACCTTGGACATGCAACCTGAATATGTGGCTGTTTCAGTTGTGTTGCTTGCAACACTGAATGGTTTTTCATAGTCTGTGACATGCTGTGTAGATATTCTAATGTGACAAAGTCCACAAGTTCCAACTGACAATGGTATTTGTTGCTCTATAATCTTGATTCCTAGGTGCAAGATGTACAGATTAAGAAAAATCTTGCATCCAGGGAGGAGCCTCTGAAGGAAATGGACAGTCTAAGGTAGAAAAACGTGTAATCTGATCTAGTTCTTGGATTTTTGAAGCTATATGGACCAGCAAAATTTGGTCCAAAAAGTTTTTTTTTTTAACCTAATTTTGATCCCTTTTTGTGTAAAAAAGATTTGGTGAGTCAACAGTTATATTTGTAATTATAATATATAAATATATATAAATATATAATTATAATTAAAAATAAATTATCAGGCCTCTAGCTGGCCAGCAGCACATATGAATCATAGAATCATAGAATAGTTAGGGTTGGAAAGGATCTTAGGATCAACTAATTCCAACCCCCCTGCCATGGGCATGAAGAGCTCTCCAGTTCTGAATTGCAGTTGTTACTTGTACAGGCTGTTGACTTCTGAAGTACATTTCAGAAGTTCTTGGTTTGGAGCATTCTCATGACGCAAAACATTGTGGGTGGGTTTTTTTGTTTTGTTCTTTTTTTTTTTTTCTTTCAGGATATTTAAACTGCATTTTTCATCTATATAATTTTCTTCCGTTTATGTTTCTCAGTTTAGTAGTTCATTCACAACATATGTCAGTGTGTTTTCTTTTGACTTCTTCTGAGGTATATACTCTAGTGAAGATGCCTGCACAAAAAGGTCTCTTCAAACTATGGAGCTTTGGTATTTTCCCAAAGAGCTGATGCCTCTTGTGTCATCAAAAAAAGGGAGTTCTGTTGTCTGATTAACCTAACCCTTGTAATCTTCCTCTTTGTCCTGTCACTTTGACTCTCAGCATTTAAAGACACTGAGAACTGTGGTTAATTGATTCAACTCAAAGGACTGAAAAGAGCAAATTTGGAATAAATGCATCGCTTTTTTTTATTAATCAGGAAGAGCTTTGTGTTCCACAGTGTGGGTAGTGGTGTTAGCATTAAAATCAGAGGAAAGGCATATCTGTGAAGTTCTTTGCAGGATTTTCACAAATGTAAGAGCAGTTGTGTGTTGTTCTTTGCAGAGAAGCCAATCGGAGGTAGCACAGAAAGCATCCAGTGAAGCTTGGTTGTTGAAAATAATTACTCAGATGAGTGAACCTTATTAGCATTTGTCTCACCCTATTGTGACTCTACGGTGGTCTAGCTTGTCCTCTAAACATGCATGCAATTTCCACAAATAGTAACAAAAGCAACCGCAGTTGCCTGGGAGTTCAGAAACCATTATTCCAACTGCATGGCCTCTGCTTCTAGAAAGACTTTGTCCAGGTGCTAGTGCATTACAAGTTTTTCTCTTACATTGTCTCTGTGAACCAGATCAGATCAGATGAACAGTTAGTTCCACAGTTAGTGTTCATGTGAACTCTGTTTCTGGCTTTGTGGGAGCTGACCTTGGGGCTACCGTAGAATTCTTCCTTTGAGGGGCTTTTTTTCCCCATTTGGATTGTGATTAAAGTACATTATATTAGGAGTGAAAATAATTTTTTTTAAATTACCTCTTGCAAAAAAAGAGAAAAGACTGTACTTTTAATCTGGGATAGCAAAAGCAGTCAGGGAGTGAACTTACAGCAAATAGCTCTAGGATAGAGCCCTTGTACTTACACCTATCAGAGCAGGAAGATATGGGTTGATTGGAAAGCAGGTATTCTTTTGTGTACCACAGCTGAAGAGTAATGATAAAGATTACATGCTGTTACTTTGCAACTGAGACATGCTTACCAATGCTAAATCATAAAGTGGAATTTCTCTCTTATATTAAACAAGTAGCATTGCCGTTAAGTATAATTACTTGTAAGGAGTTGGCTTTAAGTGTTACAGTTATGTCAAAGATTCAGTGATTGCCTCGATAGGGTTGGGTTTGGGTTTTTGTTTTTTTTTTTTTTTGTCTCTGTGGGTTTTTAAAGGCTCCTGGTTTCAGGGTGAACTGCTTGTTATAAGGAATGGAGATAGAGAATAAAACATCTATTTTGGAAGAACAGCTCTGTTCAGAAAAATCTGAATCGAATGTCATAAACTGACTTGCAGCCACTGTTTGAAGCAAGAAACTAAAAATTATTTTATTACAGGGAAATACTACAACAGCATCCACTTCATTTTTCTTCCCATGATGGGAAAGTTATGAAGCTCTGTCCTGTGAAGAGCGAACAGACCTGGGCTCTGAACATAAAGCGAGGCATTCTCAGTGTCCTGCAGACATCACAAGCATCCACTGCTAGTACCATTGTTGAAGAGGTGAGACTACTGGTAGAGGTCATGCTGTAGGGTGGTTGTTAGCCTTTGGACACGTTAAATATATTCCCCTTGCAAATAACTAAAAGTTTTTGCCACTCAGTGACTGGTCAGCAACCAGTGGTGGTAGTCTGATGGCTTTTTTGCAGTGGATGTTATGAAATTATCTATAATTTGCTTTCATGTTGAGGGTTGGAATCCACTAATTCATTACCTGAGGAAAACCTGTATATTGCAGAGTTCTCTGAGGAGCAGTAACATCAGGGCGTTACCTGTTCTCTGGGGGAGATACAGTATTCATTGTTCATGATGATTCATTGTGATTTTTTTCATTAATTTTAGGAGGTTTTCAGAGCAGGCTTCTCAAGACCTCTTCACATTTTTTGCATACTAAGGCTCAAATTCTGCTGTGTTGCACTGAAATAATAGTCCAGAGTACCCCACTGCTGCCCTTATGTTGGCATGAGTGCAGCTGAGATAGCTCAGTGCCTGCGCTACTTCTATTATGAAAAGCAGTCTCTTGATTGACTTTCAGTGTGATGTGCACCTCCTCATTCTCAGGCTATGGCTACGTATCAGTGCTTAAATGGATGTTATGAAGTCAGATTCGGACACCCATATGTACTTCTTTTCTGAATAGAAATGTTCTTCTGAAGTAATGCTTCCCTGCAAACCAACAGAATCTTAAATGAAAAAAGCTCATGTCTATAATTTACCTGATGCAAGATGACACAGTGAAGTTAAACAAATCCACAAACCCTGGCTATTATAAAATCTGACCACGGTCTTTCAAATTATTTGCGTTTCCATGGCTTTTGTGGCAGAGCCAGTGTCCTACAAGGGAGAATTTAGGTCTCTCTTGTATTGTTATTACAAGAAAGCAATTATTAAAATTAATTCTAATACACCATAATTCCTGCTTGTGTTGTATGTGTGCAGTATGTGTGATTCACCACAGTACATTTGTTACTAGGTGGATGTTCTGGGAATATGCCCAACCATGTATCACCGGAAAGGTTCTGTTCTTGTCAAGAGAAGGGACTTAAACCTCTGCTCTCATCGGTATTCTGGCTTTACTTCTGTGCAGTCTGTGATTCTTCCTTATGTAAGTGCTGGGGAATGCCACTGATTTTTCCACAGGGCCTTTTAATTTCTCTGGAGAATCAAAATGTAAATGAAAACATTTTTTGAATAGTCATTTATGCTCAAATTATATTTGTGTGTGACCAAACATGAATTCCCATCTAAGAAAAGGTGAATATTGTTGTCCCTTTAATGCTTGTTATTCATAGAATTTGGTTTTTATTGCAAATTTGCATTGTAGTTGATGAACATCATAGTAGAAATACAAGAAGTTATAAGATGCCTGGGTTAAACTCTGTCAGTAAAAGATACTTACAGTTGTAAACTGAGAGTAGGTAATGAAAGAGAAATAGAGAGATAGGAAAAATAAATTATGCAGGGAAAGTTGTTGTTTGCAGAAAACTTTGGAAAAGGTAGAAGCTTATCTAAAAGCCAGACTTGCAGCTTTCCACTGTTCACAGCAAATACAGTCAATGTTTCTATCGTGTCATTTTTATTAGGTGAATATTGCTAGTTTATTGGATTGTACTAGCTAGTTACAACTTACCAGCCTTTTGCTTTTCTTAGCTCTGCTGACCAAAAAGATCAGCTTCACACTGATGCTTTGTGAACTAAATTGGGACCATTTGATGCTGGAAGTTAGTAGCAATTACATTTTAGTGATGGAGAAACTAGACTGAAAATAATGTATTAACTTCCACAGGGTGGGTGCTGTCAAAGGTTTAGGCAAGAGACTGTATGACAGAACTGGAATCCTCTGTGAAATTAGGAGAGAAAGAACTAGGCAGGCTGAAATAGGCCATCAGGACTTTATCTGAAGTATCTGTTCTTCACAGTCTGAGCAGAAGATCCTGTCCTCCAAACTGGAGTGTGTTCAGAGCATTAAGGATGGAGTCCTGGCAGAGGCCAAATGCACTGAGTCCAACCTGCTTACACTGTTCTCTCAGAAGGGCAGTGGGGCAAAGACACAGACGCAGTCCTCACTGACACTCTTTCAAGTGGAAACAGAGACACTGTATAGAAAAGGTAACGTGATGTTGCTGCTAAAATAAACAAAATTTACTTCCTAGAAATATGGGAGAATGATCTTACTGAAGTCAGTGGATGCTTCCCTGATGGAAAATGTTAGAATTGAGCTCTAGATGTGGAGAAACATTTTAGGGTTTGTGGGGTTGGTTTGGTTTGTTCTGTTGTTGTGTTGGGTTTTTTGTTTGTTTTATTTTGGGTTTTTTTGTCTGCTTCTAAATAGTGGTTTCTTAAAAGGAAAATACAAATTTTCAGGACTTCCTCTTTATAGTCACTTTAGCATAAGGTGTCAGAATTCTTCGTCAGGAAGAGGTTAAGAGCTGAGACATTTATTTTCCTTGGCACCTGGATCTCCTGTTGATTTTTTGGGAGGCTGAAGTGTGGAAGGGAGCAAGAGAGGACATAAAACTGGAAAGGGTGATGAATATGAAGTAGTATGTCCATTAAAAGAAGGATATTGACGTGAACTAACACTTTTCTCAGGCATCTCTGTCTTGTTTCCTCTGATTCTTTCTTTCAGATCATACTTGTCTTTAGGCCTTTCTTCTGTTCTTAAACAGGCATTCATGCTCATCCCTTGGCTTTACTGAGACCAGAGAGATTTTTACATGTAGAAATAAATGCTCAGAGAGAAACTTTCTTCTAGCATTTAGGGTTAACCTTAACAGCCAGGAACCACCATTTTTCATTATGCCTTTTCAGTGAACTCTGAGGACCTGTATGTGACCAGCATGATCTATGAAAAAGAAGAAACTGAGAGGGAGGTCACTGGAGGGGAAGTGACAGAATTAGTGTGGAAGCTTTGCTTAGCACGTAGTACAAGTTTTGAGGTAAGCTTTTACACATAACCTCCATTTCCTTATCAGCCCTTTGTGGTCTGAGGGTTCTCCTACAGAGGTAAGATGTGATTAGGAGGGCAGCAAGCTGTAAATACTGGGGTATTTTTTGATGTGGTATTGCAGAAAGATAGAATGTTCTGAAGTGTCCTATATAAAAATAAATTTAATATACTTTCATTTCCTATATAAAAATAAACTGAAGAGTCAAAATGTCACATGGCCGTGGAATACTGTGCAAAAGCATTTTTGAACTGTACTCTAAGTTAACCTGAAAGAAAATGTTCATAATTTTTGTTTTGCTGTGGAAAATCAAAAAAGTGTCTAGTGTGGCTTATCACTGATGGCATTGATGCCTAATTGCAAAACCCCTTTTCTACAGCTTTAATGTAGCACCCTTGGTAGTGCTGGTTTTTTCCATGTTTATTTGAGTTCTGCAGTCCTGCTTTTGCCTGATCCCCTCCCATTTGCACATGAAAACCTTGCATCTGGATCTTGTCTGGTTGATTGGTTCCATGTGTTTCTGATGAATTCTAGAAATAACCACTGTGTTTTCTGGGGATGCTGCTTGGGTCCAGAAGTGATCTCTTCTCATCTAAATCGTTTTCATGGGTGAATGCTACTAAGATAGGGTGGAATATTCTGGTCATGTGGAACTGACCAGTGGCTTAACTTTTTTCTGTAATGCCATTATTCTTGATGAGGGTCTGCCTGTGTCCTTAGGTCCTGATTTCTCTTGGTAACTGGCAGCAACCAGATCAGTTAGAATTTATCACTGCCTTTGCAATGAACGTCCCTACCTTCTGAGAAGTTTGGAGATTATCAAGAGCATCTATTATATACAGTACAGAAGGATCAACAGGTGGTGGTACTTCATCATTACTGGCCCAAGATGAACTGAGGGCAGTGACCTAAAAGAGGGAGTGCTTCATATCCTATTATCCTTCAGATGGAGTGGTTCTTGCTGGCAGTGAAGTTCCTATAAAGAACAAAAAACCAAAAGAAATTTGCAAATAGAAGAACCCACTTTGTGTTTAAGTCAGTCATGGTCAGGATATTACCAGAAAGTAAGTATGGTCTAATGGGGAAGACACTGAACTGGGCCCTGGTGCCTCTGTGAATTTGCCACTGATTAGTTTAGTCAACTCATTCCTGATCTAGTCCCTGTCCTCTAATGTTCTTGCCTTGTTAGATTGTTTGTACTTTGGAGCAAGGTTATTTAATGTGCAAGAGGGCTGTGATCTCTTCTGTAAACCCACTTAGGTACAAGGGATGTTAACAAAAAGTTTCAGACACACATCATCTTCTTTTGTCTAGGTTAAGTCTCATGCAAAAATCAAAAGCTTTGCCTTGCCTCTTCCTTAGGGAGGACATAGATACAGGGAGAGAGTACAGGTTTCACGGGACTAAAGAAGAGCATACTGCTGGGTTACAGCTCTACAGGCCAGTGGTGCCTATTTAGAAATTAAAATACTATGGATATTCACCTTTCTCCTAACGTTACCTGTGATTAGTAAGCACAAGTAAGTGTTTGTGTAATGTGGTGTGAGACTTAAGGGAAAGGCACAGGGTGGAAGAGGATCATGGTCACAAAAGCTGAAGTGGGTAACGCCAGTGAGCTGTGATAAATTACAACCTTTAGCAGTTACTCCTAACCTATTAAATTGTGATTGTAAGACTGACCTGGTATGACAGCATGACAAAGACCTCAGCACAAGCCTGAGGAGAAAGCAGGTGGCCTTTCTGGGTGGTAGTATATGGGATAGGTTTCTCTGATTTATAAGCATGTCTGCCACCTTCTCTAGGTGTATGCTAGGGAGATTTGGGTTGTAAAGAGCTAACAGATCCATAAACACAATGGTTCTTGCTCATGTAGAATAAAAGCAGACTCTTTGAGTGTGATAGTGCTTAATTCTATGTGGCTGTCATTGTAACAGCAGTGCGTGCTGGCATTTAGCAGTGGACTAGAAAGCTACATACTGCTTGGAAAATGTTGAAAAAAGTTAATTACTGTAGTGGACCTGTGAAACTTTCTCCAAATTCTACTTTCTTTTGAACACTTCTTTGAAAGAGTGGTAGATATTTTTTCCCAGTAACAGTGGGATGTTACTTCTGTCACCAGAGAGGCCCACTGGCTTCATGTGTGGGAAATTTGTTTTGTAAATTACTAAGATTAGCACAAGTGGCTGCTGTCTGTGCCACTGCCTAAACCAGAGGTGAATAATTCATCATATGTGGGTCCCAGCACAGAGTTCAATTGATTGTTAGCCATTTTCACTGTTTCAGGGTGTTCTTTCTGTGTGATGAGACGTGTCAAAGGGGATCTTTAGTATCCCTCATTCCAACAATAAAATATCCTTTGGGCCAGGAAAGAAGTTGTGGGAATGCCCACAGCGTTGCTTGGGAGACAGCTCCACTGTTATGCATGTATAGCTTGTTTGTCCTTTTATTGTTTGCCTTTGAATGAGGCGAAATTATGCATTTCTTTCAGGACACAAAACCAAGAATAAATGGAAGGGAAAATCCCCAACTCCAGCAAAAACAGTGAAGGGATGAGAAAATGGAGGTGGAGACTGTGTCATTTCCAAGGAAGCAAAGTTGTTTAATTTTTTAATGCTATTATGAGACAAGATTGGATTTCAATGTGAATGTAGATTAGGTAATGGATCAGTAAGTGAACAAGCTGCATAATGACAAAGAATGGTCAAAGGAATGGAGAGAAGCTTGAAGGAAGCCTGTCACGCAGCTTCTGATGGGGCCTGCGTTTACATTTCTGTAATTTTGATGCTGGATTGGTAGGTCTGATGAATGTGGCTGTATATGATGCCTTAAGCAGGCAGGAGTATGTCAAATTCACTCTGCCCAACTCCTCTGCCACAGTTGGATCCGAAAGAGTTTACCTTTAGGGCATGGTATCAGCAGTTGTTTTTCTCACAAGTCATTCTAATTGCTAGGTACTACCTAGTTGGGTGTTAGGACTTCTGCATTTCTAACTTGTGGTATAGGAATTTCCTAGGTAAGAAAGATGTTCTGATTATCAAGATGAGTTAAGATACTGTATGTCATGGTTTAAGGCCCTCAAAAACTTCTCTCACTCACTCCACCCTCTTTTCTTCCCCAGACCCAGGGGGATGGGGAGGAGAATCAAAAGCATGCAACTCTCACGGGTTGAGATAAGAACAGTTTAATAACTAAAATATAACACAAATCACTACTGCTACCACCAATAATAATAATGACAAGGCAAATACAAGGAAAGAATACAAGAGCTCACCAGCTAATTTCCACCCAGCACAACCAAGCAGTGTGCCCCCATCATCTGATACCCAGCCTGACCACGCAGTGCTCCCCCCACCCTTCCGGGTCTCTGCTCTCCGTTTCTACATCCTGGACATGATGTACTGTGGTATGGAATACCTCTTTGGTCAGTTTGGGTCAGGTGCCCTGTCTCTGCTTCCTCCTGGCCTCCTTCCAGCTTCCCCTCCTCCCTGGCAGAGCATGAAACTCAGAAAGTCCTTGGCCAGCCTAAACATTCTAAGCCAAAACTGTAACCACTGGTGTTATCAGCACTGTTCCCAAGCCAAAAATCAAAAACACAGTGCTCACCAGCTACTATGAAAAAAAATGCTGCTGCTGAACCCATGACACTGTAGTTACATGATAATTTTGCTTTTTGAAATTCAACTCTTCTTTTTCTATATAATAACTTCACCAGGAACATAAGTATTTGTCTGGTTTGAACTGGAAAGCCTTAGAAGATAATGTTGGGAATGCCCTCTTAGGTCACTTAAACCTGGTCAATAACCAGGCACAATTACATCCTTCCTGAAATTGTGGGTGAAGTAAGGTTGACTGACAAAGTCAGACATCAAATAAGAAAGAACCAATGAATATCAGGAAGAAAGAAAGTTATGCCATGGGAGGAAGAGAATAGCCGTAGCTGTTCAACCAGTAGACTTCAGGGAGAAGAGTGTGTCACCTCCATCTGATTTCACACTTGGTCTTCAATTCAAGGAATTCACTTGTTCTTTATTATATGTATAATTGAAAAAAGAAAACAGACAGCTGAAAACCAGAAGTTCCATACAGAAGAGATGGCTATGTAATTCTGAAGAGATATAATAACTTTACAGGAGAGAAGGCCTCACACTTTCATTGAGAACATAAATAAGTAAGCAAAGCCAAAGATGTACATTGAACACATTTTCAGAGCAAGCTCCCTTACAATTATATTGGGTTATACTTGGTAGCAAATAAAGTGTCAAACTTTCAAAGGGTGTTTGAATGTGTCATAAATAGAAACACTTCTGTTGGGTAGCATTTCACTGTTTTACCTTCCCCAGTCTAAACTATACTATGTTTATGCTTTCAAAGGTTTTGTTTGTTTATTTTTTTTTTTAAACAGAGCTATGGTAAGTCTGCAGATAGAAGGAAAAAGAACATTCGGTGTAGAATAAAATCCAGGCTTCCTTATGTTTCATTTAGTGGTTGGAATAGGAACCAAATTTGCATATAATTTGTTCTTATGGTACTACAAATGGAGGAAATTTTAATGAGATTGCTGTTTATCTGATAACTCGATTTCAGTGCAACAGCCCTTCTAAGTAGACAATTCATTCAAAAGTTTTATTATTAGGTTTTCTGTGACATTTTTCACTGAGTTATTAGGAGGTTGTCTGGTCAAAGGAGTAAAGCAGAATGAAGTCAGTCAGTCTACAGTCTAGAATTGTGTCACCTGGAAATAGATCAGTCTGGAAGTTTTATCTTGAACTGTGCCTTATGCTGATGAGCCATCTGAGCTCAGCCGCAGCTCAGGTGCCTTGTGATGACATCTGTGATGCTCCTCCGCTCACCTAATACGGTGCCCAGAGGGTATTTGCATGTGTAAAAATGCAAATAAGGCCTGTGTTTTACAAATGCTTTTAAAAAACTTCATGCAGCTCTCTGAGTATTTTATAGACTGTGAAATGTAATGTGTTTCACTAACTCCATAGTGTTCGGGGTTTGATAATTTCTTTTTAAAATAGACCTCAAAAGTAATAATGGGACTGAGTACATGTGAATCTATCTAAATTTTAGCTATGCAATTATAAATGTTACTGGAATCAATAACTAGGTAGGGCTTCATATATGAGAATAAATTTCAATTTGATGAAGAAAGGAAAGAAGTCCTAAAAAAAACAATGCTTGCATTGGATCTGACAAGCTATTCCCTCAGCCTGCCAAACAACATGGTAAATTACTCCATCTTCTTACTGAAAGTCACCTTCTTTTTCCTGAAAATATCTTGAATTAATATCAAATTCTGGCACTGGGTTGTTGCAATTTTTCATTGCATTTGAAAGCAGCTCCTGGAAGGTCAGGAAGTCAAACTAAGTCTCTCTCCAGATCTTTGGAAATGTGAATTGGTGGAATCATACTGTATTTGCATGATTTTTACACAACAAAAAATGTTTTCTTTGGAACCAGAGTAGTAGTCCTATGCCTAAGCTTCTCACATCTGACGTGAATAAAGAATTGAAGTTAATCTATATGGCATAGACCATAATTAAAACTTGTACACCATAAAGTTAGGTTAAAATGAACATGTAAGCTACTGTTTTTAACATTCTGCTAATTTTTCAAGTAATGAAACCTATTTTCCTTGAACTTTGGATCAGGTCTCAGAGGAACACATCTACGATTTTGCCTTTAAAGTACCATTTTTTCAGGAAGCTTGTACTGAGGTCAAAATAAGAATGTGATGAATAGTGTATGTGCGAATGAAAATAAACTGAAAAAAAGATGAAAGATCCAGTAATGTTGCATTTTTTGTGCTCTCATACAGACTGCAGACCTTTTCATGACTCTTGTGTTTGAGCTTCGATATCTTTCTCTTGAAGCCTTAAAAGCACTATGGCAAAGATCTTCGTTTAAATGCAGAGACAACTGGTAAGGCACTGTCAGTAACTGTATTTAAAAAAAAAGAAAAGATTTTTTTTGTAAATATTTAAAATGGATTCATGTTTTAAATCCATGCGCAAATGTTAGCTTTGAATTTGGAGCACTGTAAAGGAAAAATATGTATTGCAGATCTTGTTTATGTGACAGAAGGATGATATTCTCTCCTTACTGAATTAATGCTGTATACAAAATAGACTTTCTTGTCCCATGCTTATTCCTACAGATGGAATTCTTCTTCCTAAAACAATGTGAAAAGGAAACTTGAATCATGGGTTAGACGGAAAACAATGCTGCTGCTCTGTTTGTTGTGAAAAAGCTTACCTATGTCTGCACCTTCAGTGCCACTGGTACATAAGAGGAGACAAATGCTGGGCTGGGAGTATAGACTTGGTGGAGCTACACCTTTCAATAGCAGCTTGATCTCAGGATAGCTTATACCAATCACTGAACAGCAGCTTTAAAGATCAAGGTCCCCACTCCTCTGCAGACAGGAGTAGCTCTGCTCCAGCATTTTGAGACCGTCAGAAATACTAATCCGGTATTATTAAAATCTATACAGTTTATTTCTCCCTCAGAAAACAACAGTCTGAAAAGTGTAAACAAAGAAACAGTTTTTTACTTGGCTTCACTACAAAATGTCATCAGCCTGTTTGAAGTTAATTTAATGCCAGCTTTTATCTCTGAAACAGTACCTTAAACTTAATATAAAAGGTGCAAATTTTGTTGGCTTTTGTTGATTCTCACCTGTTGACAATTAATCATGCTAACATTCTTCAATATTAGGAAGTAATCCAACTACCCTTCCTCTTTATAATACCTTCAGGCTAATTTTACTCAGGACAAGGTTATTAACTTCAGGAGCTAAACAGAATCTCCTACTTTGATGCAGGTGCTTTTTTTCAGTTTAGTTTTAACTGCTTTCTAGTTAATGCAGAAATGTCCATTCACCAGTATCGGAGGTAGGTACAGAATGTTTACAAAGGGACTCTTGAGAGCTGAAATGTGTATTCTCTGTCATGCTGGTGTAACCTTTCCACTTAAATAAGGTCTAGAAAAACAGAGGAAGTAAAAGCTACTCAATTCAGTTTTAGTATTTTAATTTGTTATGGGTGAAATGAAAGAAAAAGAACACCTAAATAAAAAATTAGTGCTTTAAGGTATGTCAGTCTTCAGATGTCAAACTTGAGATATGTTGTGGCTTCATTTTCAGAGAAAGCAACTGAAAATTGCCTTGAAAACCTGGCTACCTGCAGTTTTTGAAACACTAATATGCTTCTGCACATCTTGGCTCAGACGTATATACTTACTGTCACTAAACCAAAGGATAATACTGATCTCTGCAGAATCTGGCATTTGCTAAACCGGTGGACTTGTATTTACTTTGAAATAAGCCCAGTCTCAGAGTGTCTGTTATTTGATTCCTGAGTATTCTGGTCATTGCTGTACTTTTTTCTTGTGTTACAGGCAGCCACTAATAGATGCTCTCCCATCTTGTGCTACAGAGGCATGTGTTATCCTAATGAAAGAAATCATAGCTTCTGGAGAAGTCGAGGAAGACAAAAAGGAGTATTTCTTCTGGTCTTTGTCGTTCATTCCTAAACCCACCTCAGGCATGATTGAATCTCTTGCTGTGAGCGGATATTGTTTTTTCTTTTTTGCCATTGGTCTAGCTGGCTTGTAATTTTTGTGGTTTACATTAATAGTTTTTTTCACAGATTTATCCAAAACCTTACCAAAATGTCTAGGTAATTTTAGTGGTGAAACTACTGTTTATTTTAATCTTGATTCCAAAAGAGTTTGCAGTTATGTTTGGTCACTTGAGTTTGATTTGCATTAAGGAAAAAAGACTTCAGAAAAAAACCCTACCCTGTGGATTCCAGAAACTAGTTTGGGCTAATTGGTTGTGAGGATCAAGGTCAGGTGAATGTGAGGAGAATGATGCTGTTGCATCTTCTCCTTGCTTTGAATAGAGCTTTATTCTCCAGTTTGTTATGTTGCTTTGCATTTGGTACCTGGAGACATTTCAGTCTTCCATATATGCAGTGCCATTGCAGCTTTTGGCATTTTCCCTTAACTGTGTTAATTGTATGGACAGTTAATACTGGCTTCATTTTGCAGTTTATTTTTCCTTTAAAAAATCTGTGATTCTGCTGGGTTTGTACAGGGCAATCTATCATGATCTTAGAGGCTGAAGTTGGACTTGCTATGTTCCAGGTGGTAAAATCAGAGATAGTCTTGTAGGTTAAGCCATTAAGAATATTTTTTAATTAAGTCAAATGTTATGCCTGCTTGGCTTGTGTTCTAATGAATGGCCATGAACAATCTTGCAGAGTATATCACAGCTCCTGTTTCCAATCATACAGGATCTGACCAGGATTCCAAATACCAGCTCTCAGTGTTAGCAGGCTTTTCACAGCTTTGCAAATGTTTTTTGAAGTGGTGGGATTTTCAGCAATAACAGGCTTGCTTCAGAGGATGCAAAAATGAGCGATTTGCAGATTTATGGGACATAAAAACTAATTTTCATTCTAAAAATGAGTAACTGCCTGTATCTTACTGAGCTGTCAGTGGTTTTTGTGAAGTAATGAGGTAGAAGTTAGAGAAACTCTGCGCTGGTGAGGGTTTTACTATTTTGAGTGTTCTGGAAAATGGTTTAGATTTGTTTACTCTGTACTCTATCCTAAGCACGCAGGGCATGATTTCTTGTGAAAAGAACTGAGGTCTGTATCATGTTGACACGAAAATAGCCCATGTGATTACATAGAAAGGTAGAAGAACTTCACATTGTATATTTGTTTAAATCTTTTAAGGGTTGTTTGAAAAGACACATTGTTGAGATTGAGGTAGTATGTAAATATTTTGGTACATTTGTTTTCTATAGTGTGTTACAGTAATCATGAGAATGACTTTGCTGTAACACCCTGTTTTTATTGTGCTCGTTTCCAGCCATTGCTGAAGTTACCAGGAGCAAGCCAGGGCTGCTTCTTAGGAGTAACTGCTCTCGTACATAGGTTTTGTTCAGCTTACAACTCCTGTGATGGTGTACCTGCTGTGCAGAGTGTGATGAGGACTCTTGGGAAATTTTTGGGAGGGAATTGTACCGTGCAAGATACAGAACAACTCAGCAAGGTATCAGCCAGAAGCGTGTGATGCACTGCTTCACTTTCCTGTTCCCTTTATAACCTAGAACTTGTTTGATAAAAAGACATTCAATGGATTCCCAGAAAGCCATGAATACAAGCTTTGTAAATGAATATTCTTTGGTCAAATAAGCAGATAAAATTTTGTAAGCTAGCAAGAATAACCTAGCAGCATATGTGTTCTTCTGTATTTAAGTAAGGAAGAGTTTGGGTCTTCTGATGAAGGAAATTTCATACTGCTGATCAGCTACTCCTTTATTATCTCAAATTCATGTACAAGTATTGTTGGATGATATTGCTGGCCAGTAAATTCTGCTGAGTTAGTGTTACTAATGTAAGTTAGTCATGATACTGGGAGACTTTAATTGATATTTGCTGCTGAAGAAATATCTTTGTATCTTCTGTCTGATTATCTGCTTAAAGAATCAGTTCTTACTATCATGCATAAAAACAGTGGCAGTGTATCAGATGGCTATGACAACTTTACTGAATGTGCAGAGCAGAAGAGGAGAGACTTCCCACCTGATGTCTCAAACCAACTGTGAGTGGGAGTTGTGGAAGGTGGTTTTGGACATTTTGACTGTACTGGCTTTAGTATAGTTGTTTCTACGGGTCTGTCAGTGCAAGGGAAATCAGCCACCATATTGCATTGGAAGTCTTTGAGTTGTAAATGTTAATACAGAGCTTGTCATTAAAAATTCATTGATTGCAAACAGTAACATGTTTTCTGGCTTCTGATGCTACACAAGTTTCTTGTGTGTCTAGCAAAGAAAACTAGGGCATCTATTGACAAATTACTTTTTAAAACTGGTTATTGTGTTCAGAACTCCATATTGAATAACTAAAAGGTCAAAATGTCTGTGATCAAAAGGGATAAAATATTAAAGTACTTGAAAAAATTTTACTGTACATCAAATGCGTGACTTATGCTTTTCCATTGCAGTGAAGTTTTTTTTAAATGTTTTTTTTTTCTGTCAGGTCTAAGCCAGATTTTACTTACAAGTACTACATGGCTTTAAAACACCTGTCTTTATTCATATAAATCTTGTCCATGCACTACAGCTGGAGATTAGCTGGTTCATTAGGGGCTGCAGTAATACACACACACACACACCCGGCAAATGATCAGTGATCATTTTAAACAGGGAATTTGCACCGAAAATGTTAATGCAATAGAATCTCACATATAGCTGACAGCATTTAAAGAACTTTTTAATCCAACTTGCTTTATATTTACAGATGCAGCTGGTGTTAAAAGCCATTGGAAACGCAGGCCTGGCAGCAGCTTCACTAGCTCCTGCTCTGAGCCTGTGTGCTTCCCTGAAAAGCAATCCAATCCACATTCGTTTAGCTGCTATCCAGGCCTTCAGGCGCATTCCCTGTCCTGGCAGGGTAAGTGATTTATTGCCAGCAGGTGACTGATGGCTTCCTGGCACTGCCCTGGAGTTTGACTTTCTGGAATACTTACAAAACAGGCAAGCAGAGCTCCTCTACTGTTGGAGGGGTTGGTAGGACCACCCTGGTGAATAATATGCTTTACTATAGTTGAGGTAACACATCCAGTGACTGAGTTAATGGATGACTTCTTAAGAAGTTACTTCTGTTTTCTGGGTTATGGTTGAAAACACACAGGACTTGATTTTTCCTGTAGTCTGTTCCACTGTATTATTCTCTGAAATGCTAAGTGTTAAAGTGAGAAGCTTGTGATTGGCAATTCACTCATTGTTTGGGCATTTTGTTAATGGTTTCATGGAAGAAAGCACAAAACTTCGGGGATTTTTTGTGTTTTCTTCTTTTAAATGGCAAAGCCAGGAGTACTAGCCTGGGCAAAGCTGTCAGTCCTGCTCTAGAAGAGCAAGAGGTTCACACGGACTTCACTTGAAGCATTTTCTATGTCTTTTTAAAATTTAGTCACAGCATGGACTGGTGTGACCTGCTTGTTCTGTAGTTATGAAGCTCAGTGTTGCTCCTCAGACCTGTTAAATTATGAAGTCTGTATGTTGTCATATACCCCACCATTGTCTAGCAAATGAACTGCTAAACCGACACAGTGTGGGAGAACAGGGAGTGTTAAGAGTTGCTAATATCAGTCACCAACGTTTTGATTCCTGGCAGCTCACCAAACAACTTGTATTTGTTGATACCAGGGAAATAATGAACAGAACAAATTTGTAACAGTTCTGCCTCTTGATTGAGACCAGAATTAATCTAATAGCCTGGTAACAAAAATGAATCCACTGTTGTCTGTATTAGCTGTGATACATGTGTTAAATACAATAGAGCAGATCTCCCCTGTGGTCTATAAAACTGTCATTGACAGTAGTGCCTGTGAGTGAGCCTCTGTATTGCATAGTCCTATATATATTATACAGTTAGTATATATTATAAAATATTATAAATTGGTGTATTATAAATTAGGTATAGGATTCAGGTCATAATGACACTGTTCCGGAGATTTGTAGGTAAGGTAGTATAAGGAATATGTACTTACATTTGTATATATGTTATTTGCAACAACTTATTCAGGTGTAAAGCAATAGTTGTGTGTTGCAGAAAGAAAACCCATCTGTACTTGAATGTGCATACATGGGGTATTTTAGGAGGGTAAATAATAATTTTCTTGTTTGTTTTTTTTTTTTTTTTTGCTATATTTCTCTCTTAGAATGCTGTATTAGTTCAGCTGTATCAAGAAACCAGTGAAGATGTGGAAATAAGAATTGCTGCTTATTATATAGCGATGAAATGTCCACATGGAGAGTTATTTAAACAAGTGCAAAAGACTTTGCTGAAAGAAACGTCCAGTCAAGGTTAGCCAAACAGCTGAAGTCTTGCACATTCCTAAAGGACACTTGAGTGCAGCATTTACTTTACAGGTGTAATGGTACCAATCTATATAAATTTTTATTTAGTGTTAATACTTTGCAGATTGTTTGTAAACGTTTGTTTGCATCTTTGCCACAGTTTGTTTTGCAATCTTGATATTGTTATTTTGTGCAGGTGTCTGGTTGGTAGCCATCCCTGTATTTAAAGTTGCTTAATATTTGCCTTTAAAGGGCTTTGTTTATTCCTGCTTATAGTTTTTAAGGTCAGTATTTTGTATTTTAAGGTTTTCATATGCTTGCAGTCAATTCCAAACAGAAATATTCTTTTATTAATTTTTCAGTATGCTGAGTCAGTGATTTTTTTCAAGAACTAAATGAGTGATTCTGCCAAAGTTAAAGTTTAAAACCACCTTCTAAATAATTCTATTGCATCTGTTCTTTGAAGAAGGAACAGGAACAGACCAATATTATTTGAGCTGTACAGCTTTATCCATTGTGTCTGTATTAGAATTGTCTTTCTTTTTCTGCAACATTCCTTTAAGTTTAGTATAGAAGATCCTTTACAAACAGTGAGTCAGTAGGTTAAGCTTACCTTCTTGCCTGCTTAGGTTAGCTGAGAAGCATAAATGAAACTGGGCAGTGAATGGCCTCTTGCATGCCATATTGGAATGAGAAAGTATTTCTATAAGTTGACCATGGTAAAGAGAGGTGTATCAGACTGATTTAAATGGTGCTGAAAATGAATGAATTCTGTTGTGGCCAGGGGAATGGTTTAGGATTAATTTTGCTATAAATAAATAAAAAGGTTCCCCATATCAGCTCTTAAAACTGTTTTAGTTCTTTTCTAATTTCAAATGCTTTTCTTTGTTTAAGTGGGCTCCTTTGTTTGGAGTCATCTCTCTCAGCTCCTGGAGACAGATGATCCATTGAAGGAACACCTTCGAGGTTCTATTCCTGATGAAATCCTGAGCAGAGATTTTGACCGGGAGACATGGAAATACTCCTCATATTCTGATGCCACTTTTCACTCGGGTATGTAGAGATTTTGAACTTAATGCTTTGTAGCATATGGATTGATAAAACCCCACAGGGTTTTTCTGGTCCTTTACCTCTTGTTCCAGAAAATTTTCTTATTTATGAGTTTGATAGTACCCAACGTAGGCTGATTCTGGTCTGACCTTAATTGAAGTATATCCAATGTAATTCCAGCAAGCCAGATACCATGCAACTTGTCATTAGTAAGAGAGAAGAGTAAGAACCAGTGAACTTTTTAGAGTATTTTTTTGAATATCAACTTTGATTCCTTCCTTAGTGAGCTTCCTTTGCAGCAACAGGGGATTGAGATTATTTTTTCTTCTGATTATGTGATTTCCTTCATCTATGAAATGATATAGAGTAATTCCTTCCAGTCTTGCTATCTGTTCCTCATTTGTTTTTAGCAAACATGCTAGGTAATATTTTTCTGAGTAGTCTTGATTTTCTGTCCATCTCTTCCAGTGTAATTGTGTAATGTACATATTGTAAATGTTCTTTTAGTGTTTGCCAAACAACAGCCTTTCAGTAATGTCCATTAAAGTCTTTATTATATTAAAAAGTTAAACCACTTCACCTGTTGACTTAATGTTTTATTCACCATCTTCTTAATGAGCAGAGTTGCATTTTGCCAAAGAACGATGAGATTTGCAAAGTATATGAGAATAGCTGACCTCCAAATGACAGACATCTGATATTTTCTGTTGCAGCTGGTGCAGGTGCAAATATGGAAGCATCAGTGGTCTTTTCTCCTGCATCTTTTCTACCACGTTCAGTCATGACAAATTTGACTGTTCACCTTATGGGGCAGGCTATAAATCTGCTGGAGGCAAGTTTATGGACTTTTGGTTTGGTTTTGTTTTTAATCTCCCTCCTCAAGGGATACTTGGCTTATTAAATTAAAATGAAAAATTTTCCATTTGCAGTGGGAGAACAGTTCCATTAACAGTATTAAAGTTTGTTTTACCCCGTACAGTGGAAGATGGATTGGTTTGGATACACTTAAAAAGGAGTAAAATATTTTTTCAGCATCATATACCCTGGATTTATGTGTTAGTAATATTATTTTAGTCAAACTTCCAAACAGAATCTTATTTCAGGAGCACTGAAAGGGTATGTTACTATTTTCCAACCAAAATACTGTTTGTAACTTGCAAAAATAGCAGTAGCTTGAACTTGTATGGCAAATCTTCCTTTGTACAAAAATCTATAGGTTGTATCTGGATATATTTTGTTAATTTTTGCCTGTAGAACTGGATGTGGCTAATGCATGCCACTGTCAGGCTTTTCACTGCCATATACTTTCCCCTAGATCAGTGTACGATTAGAGAATGCTGAAACTCTCATGCAGAAGACCTTTGGGCAGAAATCTGCTACTTTCAGTGACTACTTTTCTGCAAGCACTAATGAAAGAAACCACAAGTCAGAAAATCCAGTGAAAACAACAGAAAAAGCCAAGCAGAGGAAGCTGACTTTGAAGCAGTATGGCTCCAGTGATCATCTTGTGACCAAGTCTGGCAAGCTGAAGTTGAGGAAAGCTAACCAGAATTGTCCTAGTAGAAAGTACAGTATGATGAGTGAGTTAGTCAAAAAGGTAACTGACACTGTAGATCTTGGAAAAATGAATGATTTTCCCCAATTAAACTTAGGGCCCCATCTAGGATTGGACAGCTGTTCTGTGGTACTGACTCTTGTGCATAAAGTGTATGTAATTTGTTGCATAGAACTTAACCCCTACAAGTCAACAGAGTCAGATCTGCTTTTGTCTGTTGACTTCTGTAGCATTATAAACAGCTGCTGATGTTAAGTTCTTAAGTTATGCTCTTTGTAGTCTGACTTCCCAGTTTGATGTCAGATGTCACACTGAGCCTTTGTGAATTTGTTTGGAGAGAGTTATGTTTTATGTATGTAGCAGGAAAGCTTAGGGAATTAACTTCAGTTATTGGTATATAACCTGGAAAACTAGGAGACCATGATTTATTTTGTTTGTCTTAAACCATCTCTCTTCTTGGGATTCTATGGGAGTTTCTTACTATGGTGTAAGCTCATGTTCATGTTTTGTTGGTCTTTTATTGATTCATAAAAGGGAAAATGTAAATTTTTTTAGTTCTTAGCAGTTTATTTAGCAATCATGGCACCCACAATGCTGTATTATTTGAGATTGTATTTTTCAAAGCTGCATCTGTTTTGGGGTATGTATTGCAATACTTCTTTTACTCATTCACCTTAGGGCTAGACGTTACCTGTGCTCACAGTGAAAGCTTGTGTGGTATGGAGGTGAAGTTTAGCTGGAAAGAGCAGGTACTAATCCAGTGTCTTAAGTGGTCCTGAAATATTTATAAAAGGGAGCCTGATGACTGTTTACTAAGAACATAACCTGCACTGAGGAATTGTTTATTATGACTTTGAAAGAAAATTAAACCTAATTCTCCTCCTGATTTATTTCTTCATGACATGTCAGTTCACTGAGACAAGGGTGGGAAAGGAGACACTGAAATGTGAGCTAAGCATTAAAATCTTTGGAAATGAACTTAGTTTCTGGAATTGTGAAGATTTAAGAAAACAAATGAAACATTATTCTTTAAATCTGGCTGAGTTGGCTGTCAAACTTCTGAAGGTAAAATTAACCTTTTCTTCTCTTGAAAGTAAATGCCTTGAGAAACTGCTGTCTTACAGATACGTAAAAGATACAAAATATTAGTTATTCTTTCCCTGAAGTGAACCCTAAAAGACACCAATATATATTTGTCTTAAACGTTGTTTAGATAATGTTTGTACAACATATTAGGCAAGAGCTAGTTCTGTTTCTGATGGTTCTTACTTCTCATTCATATCCTTTTCATTCAAATAATTTTTTCTTTAACCGGGTTAGGACTAGCATCTAACTCAAGCCCAAAGCAAGCTTTGGGCTGCGTGCTACCTTATTTCCCAAATGAGCTCAATTGAAAAACCACTTTCACAGCAAGCAAATGCAGTAGAGTTGTACCTGGGAAAATGCTTGAATGCTGACTTTACTATGCATTTGTTTGTTTGTGTTTTTTCACTGTAGGGGCAAGAGGTCCAGTTTAATAAAAGAATGAGTTTGGCCACTGAAGAATTGCAGTTCCCAGCAATTTCAGGCTTTCCTGTTCAGTTGGCAGTCAATGCCTCAGCAGCAGTCAACATAAAAATCAAAGGGAATGCAGATTTCAAACAGTCAGATTTCTTCCTAAATGGATATATCAAGCCAAGGTAATAACGGGTTCACATATGCCACTTTCACATATTCCTGATGTCTGTCAAGTAGCAGTTCCTGACGTGAAACTTTTGCATGAATGTCCATGGTTTTTGACTAGGAGATTCCTGAAGAGCTCAAGTAGTCATCAACCTTATATTACTCAATTGCTGCTATACTATAAGGACTGCAGTGGTCTGATTTTGAGCCTGCCTGTTTGATTTTGAACTCTGTTGCTGTGCTTTTCCAGTACTGTTTTGAGCTGACCATTCCTCGTTATCTGTAAATCAAATTCCTAAATGCATGTTTGCAGATGATGTTTTGAATGTTTTATCTGCTCCAGGAATAGCATTTTGGATTTTTTTCAGTATCAGACATTTAGTTACAGGATATGGATCTACAAACCAATGGATGATTTAGCCCTTACCTGGCTATTTTAGCTTTTTATACATACTGAATACATTTGCTAAACTTCAGTGGGTGCTGTATACAGAGAAAAAAACTTACACCATGATATAGACCGAGATAAACTTGCACTCAATCTGTGTCACTTTCCCTTTCCTGATATTTCATGCTGAAGTCTGGATTCAAATCCCTTAGGAGATACAGTAAAACTATACTTTAAATCATGTTAGAAAGTGTATGTCTGTGAACCTACAATTCTTTTCAGTTATTTCCTGAAACAAAATAGTCATAATTTTAATGTTAGGATATACTGTGTTACAGCATCATCTTTGTATTTATAGATGAGGATGAACAGCCTATGGTTTAAATTAAGTGCTTTAAAAAGAAACTGCTTTTCATAGAAGACTATGTATCTGAATCTTTTAACAGTGCATTTGTCCAGCTCTCTGCCCAAATGGGAACTGTGGGGATTCTGGGACGAGCTGGCCTAAACTGGGTAATAGGAATGAGGACATCTTCTAGTCTTGATGGGGGAATCCAGGTAAAAAAGGGGCAAGAGCTCAAAGTTTTTTTGAACACTCCAGAAGAATCTATGGAGATAATAGATTTCAGGTAAGATTAAGCAAGGACATCTTCCTGAAATAATAACCGTGATAACTTCCTTGAATCAGAATGTAACTGGCAGGCTCATTAAAGAGTGGAAATATATTTTGTCAGAAAACAAACTGTTTCAGTCTGACTTACAGTCCAAATCTGCCATTCAGAAGAAAAGGAAGGGGAAATTATTCTGTGCATTTTACATTGTTTTACCATAAAACCGTATTTTCAAATAAGAGCCTGATCATAAAAGATGTAAATGAAGTTTTTGTGCTCCCCTGCTTTTTCCTACTGAATATCAGTGCTGTTTCTGGAATTGTAGTGTCCAAAGAATCTAGTTCAGTTATTAAAGTTGTGGAGGAAAAGCTGAAGGTGTTTAGTGAAAATGGGTACAGAATAGTATTTAGCAAGACACTGGCGTTATTTGGAGTATAGTGGTAACAAGGTGTGTTCATACCCTTCTGGTGAATTTTTAGTTTGGTTCTTTAATATTAGGTAAAGGTTACACTGTAAAATACCACCTCAACAACTGTCAGATTGTGTTAATGCAATGGAGGCTTTTTAGCTTTTTTTTTTTTTGTTTGCTGGCTTTCTCTTTTCTTTGGACTGTAAGATTTGATAGTAGTCTAGGTAGAGGGCACATATCATAAAGGATACGTTGACTACATGTCTTTTAGACATGACAACAGGTGAATGAAGTATTTACCATATGCTGATTTTCATTCCTTAATTTTGGACATTGTGATACCATAGGATACGCATCTCAAAAAAGAGTTAAAATGCTCTCTTCTTCACATTTTAACCATCCATTCCCTTAGGAGTCTGAGAAAATTACTAATGTGGTTCTGTTTCTGTCAACCAGGATGGATGATAGATCAAAGTGAAAGTCAAAGTAATTACAAACCTGTATTGTGTATTATTTGAACTCAAAACTGACTGTAGAGTCTATGAGATATCACATTAACTCCCTTGCTTCCATCAAGTGTAGAGACTTTGATTCTTGTCCAAGCTGTTTAGTGATGTTCTGGAAGAAATTCAAGACTAGAACAAAACTAATGTCCATACATTGCCTAAGGTGGGATGGGGTGGGGGGAAGGGAATAAAGTTTGTAAGCCAGGAAATGAGCGGAGCTGCAACAAAGTGACTATACCAAATTGCACAGAACAGAGAAATCTAATATTAACTGTGAAGAACTGCAGAGGAATCTCAAGATAGTGACAGATTAAACATGGAAAACTGTGGGTGACAATCAGTGCTAATCATAGAAATGTAGACTGATCTTAACAGAACTTTCTTGTTTTCTCATCTGGGAGAAGGTGGTATATAACTGAGAATTTTGTTTAAATATTGCAGTAATTTTAGCATAATTGTTTTAAGGTGAGTGACTGAAATTCTTGGTTGTAGTTCTAAGCTATACTTCACAATGGTGGATGAGATGGAAGATACAGATGTTTTCCAACACCACACAGAAACCAGATCTTGCACTAGGGATGAAGGTGAGTCTAGATAGATATTATGTTTGCCTTAGAAATCTTGATCTTTCTGAAATACTCATAATAGATAATTTTATTTAGTAAAAGTTCCTGTTTGCATACTATTTCTAAGGTCTTTAGTGCAAAGTTCATTTGCATATTTTCTTCGTTGTTCTAACTGAATCATCAACTGTTGTCTTCCACCAGTGTCTAAGATTATTGGCTGGCAGCTGTGTTCTGAAATGTCATATCCTGCCTCAGCCAGTGGTTTGGTTTTCCCTCTTACTGGACCTTCAAGAGTGGCTATCACATTAACTAAGCAAGACAAAGGCCTGCGGCAGTACATTGTGGAAGCTGCCTATAACTATATTGCTCAGGTACCATTATGGCATGCTTTACTTTGGCTTATTTTATTATGCTCATGAAGGAATGGTATATCTTAGTACCACATATTCAGCTTAACTGTCTTTCAGGGTCTACATTATTAATTCTGTTCCCATTATAGTGGGAATGTATATATGAAATCACATGTGTGAATACATATGTGGGTGTGTATTTCCAGATACAAAACTGCACACATGAATATGAAGTCATTTTGTTAGGTAAGAGTGATAGTGCTGGAATTAGAGGCCAGAATTTCTGACTTGGTGCCCAGTACTAAACAACCTGGCCTCACTTCAGTGACTTGTTTCTGTTTGTGACAAAAAAAAACTTCAAACCCCCAAATGTTAATTTACATTAAGCACATTATTTAAAAGCAGAACTTAGGCTCCAATGAATCCACTCCAGAAGGCTGTCAGTTTTCTTAATACATTTATTTGGGCAAGCCCGGGAAGGGATCGCTTTCAGCTTCTGCAGGGACAATAAGAGTTTATGGCTTTTTCTAAAATGATAGTATAGGTGTTTTAAGATGGGTGGTGGGTGGAGTCTCACCTTCTGTCACAGATCAAGTATGCTGCTGAGCTTGAGATAAGTCTTTTTACTGGGAGGTTGTCATGGGTTCAGCAGCAGCAGTTATTTTTTCTTTAAGCAGTAGCTGGTGTAGCACTGTGTTTTGGATTTTTAGCTAGGGAACAGTGCTGATAACACCAGTGTTTATAGTTATGGCTTAGAATGTTCAGACTGGCCAAGGACTTTCGGAGTTTC
>JASSUY010003850.1:0-36603 GCA_032466535.1 Forpus xanthops | reverse complement strand
CTTATCTCAACCTGTGGGAGTTGCATTCTTTTGATTCTCCTTCTCATTTCCCCGGGACTGGGGAAGAAAGAGGGGGGCGGTGCACAGAACTGTTTGAGGGGCCTCAAACTACGACAGAGGTAATCTGGGCTTTGTCTATATTTGAGCACTGTTCTGTATCTGTAAGAGAGTGAGATAACAGCAATCAGCAGAGTAAGTTTTCCTTTGTGATTTTGTTTTCCTGAATATCTCTAATAAAAGCAGGAAAGGGAACAGGTATTTTCCTCTGCCAGAGGATCTGGTGTCTGTAGACAGAGCAAACTGCAAACTGTCATCTAAGGCACCCGCTGCATGGACAAGGCACTGTGCACCGTACCCCACTGCGGATGCTGCAGTGTAAGGGCTTAAGGCAACTCTGCCAAACTGTAGTCACTTAGGCCTGAGTGATACAGCTTGAATTTGTAACTGGAAGGGTGATCTGATTTTTCATTTGGCATGATTCAGCACATTTTCAAGAGGTCAGTATACTGTGAAATGCAAGGTGTTCAGATAACATTTTCTGAGACAAACGATGGACAGGGAACGGAAAATACAGCCTGCAAAAAACATTATTTTTTGGTGAAAATTTTGAAAAGCAGATAGGTGAAAAATTGTAGCAGTGAAGGTGGCTGTGATCATATGATGTAATTCAGTGTAATATATTTGTTTGTGAATGCTGTGCCAATTGCAAATGTGGTTATCCTTTTTTCCTTCCAGGAGAATTCATGGATCCCAAATGAAGCTATCCTTCACTTCTTCATTGGGACTCCAAAGTCAGACGTGAAAAGGGATGTTGGCATTGACCTAAATTTTAGTGTCCCACAGAAGAAATTCAGAATCCAATTTATGCAACCTAAGAAAAAAATTGAGATTGATGGTAGGTTTTTCAACTGAGAACCAGATCATCAGTTAATGTCAGTTAAAACTTCATTAGAATTAGCACAGAAATGCCAATATGTTTCAATCAATAATCTGTTGCTAAAACTACATTACTATGTAATAGCCAGTCAGCTTACTGCTTTAGGAAATGCCCCACTCCCAGTGGTGTTTGCCTCTTGGTTAAGACTGTTCTTCACAGAGGTTCAGTGCCTGATTCACAAGCTCAGGTTAAAGAGGAAAGCTGATACTAGTATAGATGTGCTAAGGAACACAGTGGATTGTTCTGTAATTTTTTACACAAGCTGAACTTGCTTTACTATTGATGAATTTTAGTTTACTGTGTACTGTTATGGTATGAAAATACTTGCTACCAAATCAGTTAAGTACTGACCATGATATATTTGTGCATTGTAATAAAAAAACATTTCAATCACAGTGTAGCATAGAAAACAAAAGCAAATACATTTATGAAATATAAACTGATAAATATGTGGTAATGGTATGACAACATAATTACATCTTTCCACTTCCCTGACATGCTGGTCAAGTGCTGGTTTGTTTTGATGTATTCTACTGAATTACATAGTTAGAATTTGTCCCTACAGATTTAGTAATTTTTTTTTTTACCTTGGTTATTTTCAAATGGAATGCATAGAGGATTTACCTATATGTGCAAAGCTTTGCATGCAGTGTTCCAAGCTCACGACAGTTTAGCACAGGCCTAAAGGAAGCGTGTTAAATCCATTTGAGAACTCAGCTGCTTTTTTTGGAGACAGCTTCATTGCCTCTTTTCAATTGGTACTCTGAAAATATCCTTTCAAAACATGTACTCTGAGGACATTTTTGTAAGCTGATCCTAGCTTTTTTCCTTTGTTGTTTATGTTTTCACTCTGTAAATGTATTGTTCGAAGCCATGGCAGGTATCATCTTTGGTGCAGGTTTATGAAGCATCATTGAACAGTACATGTCCAGAAAGAGTAATCACTTCTATTTTTCTCCAAGGGAGAATTGAGTTTTCCAGAAGTTCACGAGTTGGACACCTGGAGCTGATAGTAGATGAGCAAGATGTATATTACATTAAGGTACGTTTTCAGGTCATGAACTCTCGTACTAGGATGAATTGTTAGATAAAAGCACAGAAAAGGAAGGCAATGAAAAAAACACATACTGAAAAATAATTTTGCCAGCAGTCCATCAGAGAAATTACCAGTTCTCTTTATTACATATTTTTGAGATACACTCAGTGCTAAATTGTGTTTCAAAAGCTTTTAAGACATGGCTTCTACAAGTAATCTAAAGCAATTTTTTCACATTCAGATGTACTCTAAGCTCTTGGGTTGCTTCCAGTGTTACACCAGTAGAGAAGATCACATTGTTCTCATTCTGTGCATATGGAGTCACACAGTTTTTCAGGGCCATATTCTGACCATGCATAAAGACGCTCTGAGTATGCCTAGGCTCATTTCTTCACTTGCGTGGCTCTATAATTGTACGAATCTCTAAGACTCTATTGTTTATACCACAGAAATATAGTTTCCTTTTAAAGCAGTAGGGAATAAGCAAGAGAATGCCAGTATTTGAACTCTGAAATTAAAAAGCAAATCAAAATGCAGATGGGAATTTCTCACTGAAACTCTACTGACATTTTTGTTTCTATTCCAGGGTCTGAACAATTTTTCCATTATGTAGTTGATACCCATAGCAGGATACCATGTCTTATGAGGGCCTCCTAAGCCAGTCAGTTTCAAACACTCTGCATTTTCCTACAGTAAACACATTAAGTAAAAGATTTTTTTTTCCTAGAGCAATATCTCAGCAAAGAGTTTTTGGTTGTTTCTCATTAACTCAAACACTAATCAGCATTGCAGATTGTTTGCATCTAGTTCAACCTAAATCTAATTATCTCTGTGAGGCTGCCAGTATTTTAAGTGACACCATATTATTTTTTGGCCCAGTATTGTGACATTCTTGATGACTTCAGTCACTACTGAAGCCAGCAAGAGGTGAAGGAAACAGCATCTCACACCACTGTGGTGTTTGTGTAACTGGAAAAACAAATCCATCCTTCCACCCCATTATTTACCTACAACAAGTTTTACAGTTCAGGAGGTAGAAGAGGGGGCTGTTGAGTGTATAGAAAAAACCTCTTTTCTTCCTCATCTCATTTCTGAAATGTCCAAGTGTATATTATTGTTTTCTCAAATCAGTTTATTGTTCTGTGGCTTGGGGTTTGGTTTTGTGGTTTGTTTTTTTTATTTTATTTGTTTGTTTATTGTAGGGAATGACAGATTTGCAGATGCTGGGTGGAGAGCAGAGATACGTGACCCAACTGGAGGTAAAGCTGGTAAAGGAAAGCAGTCCTATCATTCTGTCAGGAAACATCACTAAACAACTTGGCAAGAAGATAGCTTTATCAGTATCCCTGAATAATTTATTGAAGGATGCTGCATTTCTCTCAGGTTAGAGGACAATAAGTATTTGCCATATAAATGTAAGTTCTGGAGACCTTATATATTAGGTTTGCCTGGTTTTGGACATGCACTTCTAAAGCTCCTTTCAAATCGGTAAGACTGCCTTTTAAGATTACTATCTTTGATAAACTTGTATGAATATGTATTTCAGAATAATAGGAATTATAAAACACCATGTTGTTTAAGTCTGTTTTTAATTACTGTGGAAGAGGGTAGAGCAAATAAGATATAAGGAATTCCACCTAACAAAAAATGCCAAAACAACAATGCTCATAAAATATTTTCTTATTTTCACTTTTGTAAGTACAAAACTGCAGAGACATGTATGTGGCTAGATATCTGTTAAACCTGTTCAAAAAATCTTTTTTTTTATCACAAATAAACTAAAAGGAAAATCAAAGGGTCAGAAAGATGGCTTTACTACTTTGTGAAATACTTTTTTTTTAAAAGTAAATTAATGCAATAGAATAAACCAATAACTTAATGTAAGGCTCTAATTTTTTCCATAGTATTTCTTACTCGTCTCCATGTGGCAAAGACATTGAAATGTCATAGGATTATGCAATGTTTCCAAGTAAAACTAGCTTTTAAGGAATGTAAAATGCCAGTTTGGTTTATGGGAGAACAACTTCAGGTGAAATTTTCATCTTTAGCTTTCATAAGGATTGCCAGTGGCTGGATCTTAACAGTTCTGGACTGATTTTAAAATCTTGTCCCCTGAAATATAGAATACATCAATTCTATTACAAAGCCACAACCTTCTTCTGGCTTATGTAGAAGAAAATACTCACATGTTCATTTATTAGGTCTTAATTAATTAAAAGATCAGTCTGTTAGAGTTTATTTCCTTTTAGAAGCAGCTTTGACTGGATTTATTTCACTAAACTTTAAGCAGTAGCTGAGAAATATGGTTTACAGGCTGTATACATAGTCAGAGGAAGACACTGGACATCCAGCTCTGTCTTTTTGTTTATTACACAAGAGTACATCATGGATTAGATGGGGTGAGACTGAATGCATTTGGTTTTTTTGCACTGCAGTATTACTTTTCTAGTTAAAGTTAACTCTCTGTGTTACCACTATGTAATGACTTTTACTCTTTTTATAGTGTTTCTGGAGAAGAAGGTTAATGATAAGCTGAGACAATACTCATTGGAAGGGGAGACTTACCTTCCAGGTGTTGTTGGAGTTCATGTCATCAGTCTTCTCAAGCAAACTGAAGGCTTGTGGTCTCATGGCTTGAGGATAAAATATGGACTCCTAGGTACAGTGAAAAAGAGGGAAAGTAAAAGCATTTTGTTTATCTAATTTTTCTGCAAGTTATTTGGATGTATGACACTCTTAACAGGAAAGATTTCACTTGATTTTTAAACTGTGGTTTGAAGCCTAGGGAGAGATTTTCTTTTCACTTGGAAAACTGTACTCTTTGATTCTGCATATAAAAAAGAGAATTAATTTTTCTAATGTGCTTTTCGCAAGCATGTCCAATGCTTTTTGTTTTTAATGGGAGTTGCTCCTAATTATTTTGTGTTCTCAAGTGTTAATACAAAATAAATTGTTGCATACATACAGAAAAAAATGTAGACTCTTTGTAGGAAAGATTGGCTGTGCCCTCCAGGCTGCAGTGTGTGAACTGTGCATTAATTTTATTGGACAAAGCAGGTGACTATCAGTATACTTATATCAAGGTATTGAATACTTAGAGTAGCTAGTCATGATAAATATTGTAGGGTATTTGTATGTGTAAAGTATGTTGCACATTCAGAAAGCCTATAGCAATATAAGTAATAAAGGTTTCTTAAACCTACACCAGTATAAGCCCATAATTTTGCAAAAAAATGCAATGCTGATCAGAGTTTTTTATACACACAAAGAGAAACATACTTGTACACTTACAATAGTATTGGATGATATCTAGCTATAGCTATATAAGTATGAATTTGCATACTTAGATCCTAAGCCATATATATACAAAGCCAGTTTGGCATCTCTTCTGCCTGAAGTGGTCAGCAAGTGATCCCTTGTAGAAGTAATCCTATTCATTGTTTAAGTTTAGTTATTAATAAGTTCAGGTGTTAAGAAAGTCTTTTGACTGTAGTAAAATGTATCTATATCTTGAGCAGTTAGTTGAAGTAATTCTTGAGCTGAACCTCATGGTAATGCAGTCATGCCATTACTGGTACCAAACTGTACAAACTTTGGTTAGTACCTTTAGACTGCCAGACCTTTTACATGAATTAAATATCGACTTGTCTTATACTTCTTACTCTAATGTTTTCATGGGTATAAATCACTTGTTTAGCAAATACAAACTAACTGTTCTTAAATGCAGATTCATTAAATGTGTGCTTTCCTTTGGGTTCATAGGTTAAATCAGTGAGAAGATACCTGTAAAAATTGACACATCTCACTTAAATGTTTTTGAAAAAATGGAAACCTTGAAGCCAGCACTAGATTTATGCTGTTATTTTGAAAGTTTACTTCTGATTTATTTGAATAGATAACCTTGTAATTTAACTTGTACAGGAGAGGCAAAGAATCTTCATCATGAATGCACTATGCGGCAAAAGATGAAAGTGGAGACAGGCGCTCATGGCATGTACAAAATTGATATTGGGCATGAATTTCACTGTATGCAGACTCCAACCTATAATCACAAGGTAGAGATACTGACCGAAGCACTTAATACTTGTGTGCCTAGCATCCTGATGTAACTCATACTGGGGGGCTTAAACAGACCGATGCCCAAGATGCCATTTTTGGATCACTCTTTTTCTACTCATTGTGTTTCTCTTTGCTTTCTATGTAGGCAAAGATAGTCCAGTAACTTGCTGCTAATTTGTGCAGTCCATTGCAGCTGTAAGTGATGGAAATCTCCAGTGATGTTAATCTATTAATTTGCAATTAATGCAGAATGTTTGTGTGGAAAAATTTGTTATAAGTTTATGATTTATCTTGTTTCTACCCTTGTAACTGAAAGCCAGTTTGCTTATTCTTCAGAAGTTATATGTCTGGAAAGTAAGACATTTTAACATGTTCTGTATTAATTTTCTGGTTCATATTTGTGTGCTTTCTTATAAATTTCAGCGTTTGTGACCCTTCCATGCAGAAAAGCAGATATGTTTAAAGTTTCATCCTTTAAAGATGCCGCAAAAGTTAATTTAAAGGCAAATCACCATAAATACTGGGTATTTACTGCAGAACAGAGAGCTGGCTGAAGAATAAACTTCTGAATTAAAGGGATATTTTGTATCCTTTCAGATTTGCTTCTGGTCCAGGTCGAACTGAAGCCAAGAAGCATTAGGATTTCCCATAAGCAGGATCTTGCCAGGCTTTGCAGCTGCCCAGTGAATCCACGTGGGCCAATCTATCCAGTACCTGAGTCCAGTTACCTTAGCTTTTGAGAAAAGCAATTTGACTGGAAACTCATTATTTGGGGCTCTTTACACTGGATTTCTTTCTTCTGATGGAATATGATTTTTCTTTGGAAAGTTTGCAACCCTTTAGTCTTGCTTGCTATTTGGGACTATTTCTACATGCACTTAATAGCAGTGAATAAAAGAGCCTAGTTTCCAGGAAAAAGGTGGTTTTCTATTCTTTAGGTTCACCTGAAACATGAAATGAGTGCATCTTGGCTTTCCTCCCAGATGGAAGTTAGCTATGGGAAACACTGGGATGAAATAAACAACAAGAAGAAACTGCTGATTAGCCAAGTATTTAAGAACAGTTCCAGTTCATCTCTAGTCAACTACTTCATGGAGGTAATCATGTGCTGGAGAGTAAGACCTTCACTTCAAATGTTTAACAGACAAAGTGAGAGAAAATTTGGGGTGAATTTATTTATTAAGACTTTTGTGTTACGTATTAATAAGTCAGCTATCCAAATCTACTAAGTTTGAATTATGTACAATCTTAACTCAGGCTTGTAGAGATTCACTGACATTGGAAATGAACAAGAGAAAGTCAGTAGATGGATTTTGCAAAGCTAAAAGTGTTTGGGTGTAATGTGGTCTGAGGTTTTTCTACGTTTTGCAGAGATTCATGCACGTTGCTTTTCTCACACAATGTCGAAGGAAAGTACAGGTTGTAATAACTCTGGATATTACAGCATTTAGCCAGAAGTTGGCATGGACTTTGGTTTTTTTACTTTTGGGTGTTTTTTAATAGATTGATTTCTATTCTGGATCAGTAGTACGTTTTCCCATGTAGTGAGGTATAATTAAAAACCTCAAAGTTTATGCCTTCTTTTGGTAGCACATTCAGTGGGCTACAAAAAAAAAAATACTTATATTGGCCTGCCCTCTTATCTTTTGTTTTATTTGTAATTGTTAATTTGCAATTCCAAAAACTATTCTTGTAAATTTCTGTGGCATTAGAAGTTGCAGGTCTTCACTGTTACTTTCTTAGGTTAGGTCATTGTTTTCCAAGTCATTATTCTCTTTCTATATGGAGTACTTGTAAGCATAGAATTTATTTGTGATTCCAGCATAAACTGACATAAATTTTGATATTTGGTTTGTTTTGTTTTTCAACAAAGTAAATTACCTAAAAATTAACGGGAGTTTTCCTTTTTGAATCCCAAGCAGGTGCAACAAATGAATATTAAAGAAACCCCTATCTGTAATTGTTCAGCATTCATGAAAAGCTGTAAAGTGAATGGCAAACATGCAGAGCAGAGACATTACTTGTGACGTTTCTGCTACCCTGTGTGTGTGTGTTAGTTAGACAGCCCTGAAGATGGAATCCTGCTTTTATTTATATGTGTTTAACTTGTTTTCCAGTTTACAATGCAAGTCCTGGAAAAACAAGTGAATTATAGAACCCAGCTCCAGCACTCGCACACCTCTCAGGTTTATTTGCAGAGCAGCACTAACTTTGAGGTGCAGTACAATGACCACGTGCCGTTTGTGGCTGGGCTGCAGTGGAAAGACGCATCCAAAAATGGCTTGAAGAAGTGGGAAGGTGAAGTACCACAAACCATTTCAAGTCTGTGATTAGAAAAGCAGGCATTGAAAGTTGCTGCTGGGATTTTGTAAGCAATTTTGTGTGGGTGTAACAGTCATAGAAATAATGATTGGAAGAGACAAACCTTGGAGGTTATCGAAGGCCAGCCTCTTGCTCCATCCCAGCTGTTCCTAACATTAGATCACATGTCCTGTGGCTTTGCCTAGCAGAGGTTTTGGAACCTCCAACTTTCCACAGCCTCTTTCAACAAGAGCCTTATCCTCTCAAAATGCAGTTTGTAGCCATTGTCTATTGTATTGCTGCCTCTTTCAAAGAATTTGTGTTCCTCATCTTTGCCATTTACTTTTTAGTTAGCTGTAGGCAACTGCATATTCCCCTAGTCTTTTGGCTAGTCTTGTTTAGTCTAACAAGCCTGGTCCATCTCTTCTTGTCACAGGTCTTGTTAAGCCCCTTTCCCATCAGAGCAGCCTTCTGCTGTAGCTTTTCTGGTTTCTCACCATCCTCCTTGATCTGGGTGCTCCCAAACCAGATCCAGTGCCACAGACATAACCTCTCCTATGCTGTGCAGAGTGGGATAACTTTGTGTGATAGCTGTACTCATAATGTAGATTACTAATGTCCTGTTGGCTTTTGACTGAGATACCTGACCAAGAAGTGCACCATGTTTTAAAAAATTCTTTACTCTCGAAGCATGCAACCAAAATTGACTCCATTATCTAAAAAACACTGCATCACCTGAAGTCAAATGACCAGAACATTATTTCTTATAGAATTTCGTTTCACATTTCTTCACATGGCAATTAAAAAGCTTATGGCCAAAGATACAGGAAAGCACTAAGAATTATGCATACAGAAACATCTTACTGAACTTAATGCAGCATGAAATCTTGTTCAAAATCTATAAATTGCAGGATTGAATTTCAGTGTTGGCCCATGTCAGAATAGTTTTGATTAAGGTCGTTGTAATTATGCAAATAATGGTTACAGACTTACAGCTCAGGTAAAGATTTCACATTTTGTTGCAGATCATGCAGTAGAACCTGTTCCTGGTGCCAGTTAGACTGGACTTCATGAATTTCTATTTATAAACAAACCTCCCTATGTGTTACACTATGAGACATATTATGCTAGTGAAGGACAGATATTTCATTATATACCATCCAGGAAGAGAATAGGTTGAGAGGAGCATTTTATCCTTATTTCAAAACCCCAGCATCTTACCAGCTTTGCTGCAGAGTTAGAATCCAGGAAACTTGAAATCTAACTTTTATGCCAGCTTTAATATGTGTTCCTTCCAGGTATATTAAATATAGACACCCCATGGCTATATCTGTATGCAGCTCACAAACTACATCAGCCTCAGCTTTCTGCTTATTTGTTGACTATGGAGGTGACAACTGGAAAATCTCTCTCCATTAAGAATCTTGTAGTGGAACTATTATATAAAGATCAAGGCAATGAAAAGGAAGCAAAAGTTCACATTTACACACCTGCTACCACATACCTACAGGTAAAGAACATGAAGCTTCCTATAGTACATGGCTTTTATGATAAAGCTTTGTGACAGATACCACCCAGAAATGTCATCGTGCTGAACTAACGCTTGTGTGACATGCTGTGTGGAGTAGCTTCTTTGAGAAACTCATGCATTATGTGCTAGCTTATAAGAAAGGATCTTGAAATGTTTATGGTCCTCTGTTCTCTGTGCTTGAATTGTGAGCAGCTTGCTCTGGGGCAGACAAATCAGCACAGCCAGTCTTTTTATTAGCTTTGAAAAAAGCCCTGAGGAGAAGGACTTGGAGGTGTTGGTTAGCAAGAAGCTCTCCCATGACCCAGTTCTGAGAGCCTGAGTGTTGGATAGGGCTCGGAGCATCTTGATCTAGTGGAAGGTGTTCCTGCCCATGTTAGGGGGTTGGAACTAGATGAGCTACAAGGTTCCTTCCAACCTAAACCAGTCTGTGATTCTAAGCTTCCTCCTAATTTATTTTAGACTGTTCTATGCAACAGAGGTTTAAAACTGATTTTGTCGCAGTTGCTGTACATTAAACAATATGATAAACTTGTCACCATGCAAAGTGTAGATTTGTCTTGAAAAATTTCTTATCTGCTTCTGTATAAATGACATGAGAGCTTGGAATTTTTGTCTTTTAGAATCCACTGCATTTGTCTAAATCTTTAACTTAGGTTTATGTTTAAGGTGTTCCTTTACTCTGAACTGCAGATTTTCCTCCTTTATCACTGCTGGTTCAGGCACAGTGTGATGGATTGTGAGAAATATTCTTGAATGAGAAAAAAAGTGCTTATCAACTGTTTTCTTTTAAACTATTTAGATTTCCCTCTCTCCCTTGCTCAGAGGGGATAAAATAAACTTTGAGGTCTTTATGGCAGTTCAGAGTATTTTGGTAATTGAAGAGATGCACTCTATTTCTAATAGTTCTTGTAATCATCATCACAAAGAAAATGCTTTCATTTCATCTCTGTGCTGTGCTGCTTTGTCTTAACTCAGCCAGACTGATGTGTTTGTCTTTGTTTCTCAGGCATCTACATTTAATCATCTTGGGAGGAATATTCTGCATAGCCATAGTGAAATGGTATCTCTGTGGAATCAGCTTGTGGAGAATGAGATTCATTTGGAGAATAACGAACAAGCTAAGTTTCTCTGCTTTAAGATAAAGAGTCCAAAACAGGAATTTAACTTCACAGTCAGCTGTCAGAATCTGCCAGAGGTAAGACAGAAATACAAATGCAATTTCTTTGACTCAGCACTGTGTTTTTCAGATCTGCCCCCTTTCTAGAGATGTTATTGCTGATGTTGAAACATAAACACTTATAGTGTTGTTTCTGTTTGTCTGTTTTGGAAATCTGCTGTGTAAAATTAGGTTCAAAAAGAAAATGGACAGAAACTTGTGTGGTGTATTTTTAAGTACTCACCTATTTGGGAGGCCAACTACAGACAGAAAGGGAGGAGAGGACAACGAGAGAGCACATTGCTAGAGAGAGTGATGTATAGATGCGGTTACTTAACATTGATGCGGATGTATGGCAGGTGTGGAAAATTCTGTTGTCTTGGAGAATCAAAATATCTTGCCTGTGAGTGAATATAGCACCAGCCTTGGTTTATATGCTGTTTTAGCCTTTACATCCTTTCCAGTCATAGAATCATGGAATAGTTAGGGTTGGAAAGGACCTTAATATCATCTAATTCCAGCCCCCCTGCCATGGGCAGGAACACCTCCCACTTGCTTGATGTCTGCAGCACAGGAAGGGTAATCAGCAATTTGTCCTTCAAAGAGATAGTTTGATCAGTTACTTTGGTCAGTTCCTTGCAGGACATATTAAAATAAAAAGTGTTTTTCAAGTTGTAAACTTCCATGCTTTACAAATCCAATTACTTTTTGTATGCAAATGTACTGGTATCAAAGCTAAAGCTTGCTCATATTGAAAATAAGTTGCACTTAAGTGATACATTATAGGGCATTTGTCTTTTGCTGAAGTCAGTTTTCTGCCTAAGCTAATCCTATATAAATGCAGATCAGGATTTAAACTGAAGCAGAAAAGGGTTGATCTGTGAACTGATAGCCTTGCTGCAACCTGTTGAAGAATGTGGCTTGCATATTGATGCTCCTGAGTATGAATGAAGTAAATCTGATGCAATTGTGCTTTCTTCTCGTCTTGTGATCTGAGTGCAGCCTAAGAAGACAAACTTCTCAGTAAAGACTGTATGGAGAGATTATAAAAGGCAGCCTGTCGTGCTGCAGTTTGAAGGCCAGATAGAAGAACTGAAGAAAGAGAAGATGCTCTATCAAAAACGTGGAACACTCTATTTCAGGTTCAGTAGTTGAATTATTTTTACCTCTGAAGATTGCTTTGGCCTAAATTTTATGTGCATTGTGATGCCCTTGGGAAATGTTCTGGGTTTTACAAAGTGGAATGCCACATATACAAAGCTTGTGCTTCCTCCCATGTGTCTCTCAAAGCTTGCTTGAGCACAGGGACTTCATGGGCTAGTTATTTGCATCCATTATTTTTTGCCCTCTTTACTGAAAGGATAGTGAATGAAGTTGTCAAAAGCAACAGATCGTCTATGCTGTGGAAAGTGTACGTTGGCAACTCTATTAGGCATCTAGCCTGCTTTCATGAAAACAGCAGGACTTACAATGTGTTCAAACTTTGAAGCGGGAGAAGTTCCAAAATTCAGATCTGATCCTTTGCCTTTATTCTAGTTCTTAGGAATAAGACAATAATTCTAAAGACAAAGCTATTCCTCTTAAAACACAACAAATGCTCTTGTTTAAATTTTGGAACATTTCCATTTCCTGATAAGAATGAATGCACTGCTTCTAGATATTGGCTGGTTCTGAAATTTCTCTCTTCATTACCCGTTATCAAAATACACCTTGAAGGCCTTAGTAAAAATGTGTGATCAGACTTGAGACATCTGGATCCTCTCTGGGGACATCTCAGCTTTCTTAAGTCATAGTAGGGTGAACAAGAGTTCACAGGCTCCCTCAGGAGCCACTATACATCTTGGAGATAGCTGAAAAATAATGTGCGATGCCTTTTCAGTAACGGAAAAAATACCTAAAAAAGGAACAAAGTGCTGTACCAGATATCGTAAGATGTATAAATGCCTGCTTGTAAAAGTTAATTTTTTCCAAGAAACCCAGCTAAGTTATATGTGCAGAAATATTTAATAAAGTCCATAAAACATTACATTAAACTACTCCAAGAACAATGTAATGGCTGAACATCTGTTGCATAGGATTCTTGGCATTCAGATACTGTTTCCACAGAGTATAAAATGTGGTTGATAGTGAGATTTTCAAAGCTGCTGTAAGCTTCTGGACACTATCCCCATTGGAAATAAGTCTTGGCAATGCAGGTATATAAAGTGTATATACTATTAATGCATGTTAGAATTTTAGAGCATCCCCTCTTCCGTGCCCTTCCAAGCTTTCCTGAATCCAGGATGGAAACTCTATAAGAAATTTTGGTAAGTGTATGTGTTTTTTATGAATCTGCAGTTATGCTCTAGTAATTTCTTAGAAGTTCTATTCCTGTGTGTTTTGCTTCTCTATATAACACCCTCATAGTATCTGCAGCTGAAATTTAGCAGTTCAGGTTGAACTCTGTATTTCTTTCTGTAGTTGTCTATCAAGGTCTTTTAAACTGCTTAATCCTTGTTCTGTTCCAGGCACCCTTTCAAAGTGCCCATTTTGCAGAGCTTCCTTCTGCAGGAGACATTTACTGTTAACAAAAAGCAAAATCACTATCTAATGGAAACAAAAGTTCTGATAAATGGGCTGGAGGAAACAGTTCAAACTCTTACACTTGGTTACCAATCTGAAAACCCCTATGTGAGTTATACAACAATTTCCTTTAATCTGACATATAAAAAAGTCAGCAAATGAGTGAATTAGTGTATATATATCTTATATTCCTTGCATTTCCTCTAAACTTTTTTTAGATTTGTGCTGGCTTAGTTCATCCATATAACTACAAATTGTTGCCCAAAGAAGTTGAAATATGCATTTTAACTCGAAATCACCAAAATGTAAGTAAATTTCCCATTAAATTCAGTTAGTAGGAGACATTCATTACATATTAATTTACAGTGTATTGTCTTTTTAGACCTATCTTGCTTCTCTTTAGCTTCTCACCATGTAAGTGCTGCACCCAAAAGGTCCAAAGAGCAGTGATGTGGTTGGTGCCTCCCTAATAAAATGTTTTGTGTAAGAATATATAATCATACATTGTGTCCTATTATAAGACTATTTAATATATTAAATACTATTATGCATCAATATTATTAAGTATGGGAAAGGAATGGATTCAGGATTTTCATCCTTATATAGGTGTTATCTATTCATCTTCCTTACCAAATACAGTTTTTTTCCCCTGCTTTGCTTTTTTTCATTCTGACAACCCACAATATAATAGCTTGCAACACTTTCATTTTTCATAATATGTTGGGATGACTTCTCTCATCTTTCATGATATATAGGGTTGCTATTCAATGTAATTTGCTTATTCTTAACACATAGTTGAAACATGAGCTTGAGACTGCCTTGAAAGTCAATAAGGAAGATGTTCTCAGCTTTCTGGGGAGATACGAGGACAAATCCAGTGAGGCAGGTCTTAGACATCTTTTAGACATGGATGTGGCACATTCATTCCAGGTATTGGTGCTTTTCATTCAAGGCATTTTATTGGTGGTTACTTTGCTGCATTGTCTTTGGAATAGTAATTGATTTATGCTTTTAGCTTTCTTAGTTCAATAAAGTCCTGGCCCTCACAAAGCGTTACAGCAGATCAGATTATAATTTGTGTCACTCTGTCTTGTAAGAAAGAGACGACCTTTCATTTTCATACTTTTTTACCATAGTTTATTTGGTTTTTGGTGTCTTTGAGTAAAATTGGGGAAATTCTATTCACACATTTGCTTATGCGCATCCTTCACTTAATAATAAAAGTTCAAAAATCAAATCATAAGAGTCAGTTGATGGGAATGCAGTGATTATATTTACATTTTGCTTTGTCAAATAGCTTGAATTTCCACAAGCAATGGGCCTCAGTGGAGAGCTGTTTTCCAGGCAGACTAAACTGGAACACTTTGACTACAGTGTGAGTGTAAAAGCCATCATCAACAAGAATGTATCTTCACAGGTCAGTTCCTGATTATTACAGTTTTTGTTGCTTGAAGTTGTGGCTTTTACATTTCATCCACTCAGACTCATGTTGAATCATGCATTAGGAATGCCTGTCAACCTGGGAGCTGTTTAACTTTGTGCTATAAATTGCTCTGCAACTACTTTCAAGCATGGGAATACAAATATATCTGTATATTACAGAGCTGGTCGACTCATATGGAGTTCAGGGAGTGTAGTGGAGAGGTGTGAACTGTTAGGGAAACAGTTAACTTTTTACGGTTAGAGTTTGTTCTGGCTAGATGGCTACATACAGCTGGAGTAGGTGGCTTCTGGTTTGGCTGAAATTCAGAAAACTCTGACAGTCAAGTTAAAATGTACTTAAAATTCAGCATAGTTTGTAATTTCTTGTTGAAAGTTCTAGCATGGTGTCAGGCAGATGGGCAAAATCAGCCACCATCTGTAGCTTTCATTATCAATTCAGGAGGATCTTTCTCTAGGATTAGCTTTATACTGTGTGGTGGGCTGAAGTAAAGACAGGGATATCACTTACCTGTTACCTTCACAGACAAAACAGACTAAACTTGGAAAAATTAATTTATTTCAATGTGAGAAACAAAGATGAAAAATAAAAGCACCTTCTTCCCTCTGCTACTCCCTGCTTTTTCCCAAGCCCAACTTGTCTTCAGTCTTATTCTTCAAACTTAATGTCCTGTTCTTTTTCTTTGTGTAGGCCCAGGCAGCTCTAAAGAGTTATGGTGAGAGCAGTTTCAATAGCTCTTTTTACCTTCATTACAATGGAAGGGACATGCTGATGCTGGAGGTTGATATGAACAAGGAAAACAGGAGAAAATACAGAGTTGTCGAATTAAGGGCTTTCCTCCATCAGGCAATCCTGACAAATCCAGAATCAATACAATTCCGGCTCATAGGCAAAGTATTTCCTTCAAGGTAGAGATATCAGAATCTTACTCAATAGAGAAGCTAGTGTTTTCTATAATATGTGTTTAGAAGTAGCTACTTTCATATAGCTGCAGCAGAAGCCACTGCAGAAATGCTATTTCACGTGTTACTGAAATACTTTTGCTCTTTGCCTCATAAGTTGGTATAATAAGTTGTGTTCATGTTTTCTAGTTCCTTTCCTAGGACTTTGTATGGAGATAACCTGAATGAACAGTTGGTACTGTAATGCTCATTTTAGATCAACAGTTGTTTCCCACTTCCCCCCACCCCCAGTGGTTTGTCCTCTCAGAAGTAAGGAACTAATATTTACAAGCTATGCCAGCGTTTATTACAAAGTTTTACTAAGTATTTTGGAAAGCTCTGAGGTGGCAGGGATGGGAAATAGAAATTTGTCCCTCCCAAGTTTCAGCTGTCTTTCAGCTATTTTTCAAATTTCATGAATATGAAAGTGTGCAATGAAGGAGCTGTTGTTTTTGTGGAGGTATCAGTGTTTAGCAGTATAGGAATTGGGTGGGATAAAGAGAATGAGGAGACAAAGATATAAGAAGTTATTACAATTCTGTAGAAGCTCATTAGAAACATAGAATAGTTTGTGCTGAAAGGAAAACTCAGAGGTCATCTAGTTCAACCATATCCAGCCTGGCCTTGAATGTCTCCAGGAATGACATCCACCACCTCTCTGTGCAACCTGTGCCAGTGTTTTACCATCGTCATTGTTTTTCCTCACATCCAGCCTAAATCTTCCCTCTTTTAGTTTAAAACCATCACGTCTCTTCCTATTGCAATTAGATCTAGTAAAATATTAAAATTAGATTAGCAAAATAAAAAATAAAATGTCAGAGAAAGATATTTCATGTGTTTCTGCAGCTTACTTCAGTTCTGAGCTTCCAATAGTAATCTATTTAAATACCAGAGTAGGCTGTAACAGAGCAATTTATCAGCTTACTCCAGAAAGTAAAATAGAACACTTAAAATTTCTGGAATGATTTACTTGTATTTATTTTACAGGGAGAAAAGAGAGAAGAATGAAAGATTGAATATTTCTGGGGAATTGCTATAAAGATGCAGTCTACACAAACTTTAGTCACTGGCTGATGAAGTTAATCTTACTTCCCTGAATTTTGTAGTTCAGTTCTTCCTGTCAAGTGGATTCTCACTGAGGTTTTTCTTGTCATCAGTCTTTCAAGAGTGTCCCAGTTTCTAGGAGGGATGTCTAACAGTATGAAAATATGATTCCCTCACTTGTAGGTATTTTATGTGATATACTTGAGTCTAGAAAGACAGACATTTCAACGTACAGTTTTTTGAAGGCAATGTAAAAATTGTGTCTGTCTCATTCTTGAAACACTGAAAATTGAGTTTCTTCTTGCTCCATCAAGTTTTCCTAAAAAGCTGTACTGTGTTTCTCCAGCGCTGTTCAACTCAGAGCAAAGACAGAAGGAAATAATGGTTGGTGTTGGTTTATTTGCCATACCCAAACAGTGGTGGCATTTAAAATTATTGTTTGAGCTGAATTCTCAGTGCTACTTTTAAACCAGCAGTGAAGAGAGTTTTAATATTATGACAGAGAAGAGTTCATTTCCAACTTTAATTCTGTCCAACTCTTATCTTTTTCTTTTATTAGGGATGAGAAAAGCATCCAAAAAAATTTGAAGACAAATCCGTCTGCCAACAAGTCAGGCTTTACTGAGTAGTTTTATAATCAGCCGATGAATAACATACACTCATTGCAAGGCATGTGATTCACTGATTCCAAACATCAGAACAAGTGCCCAGAAAGTCTGTGGAGTCTCCATACTTGGAGATACTCAAAACTTGGCCACACACGCTCCTAAGTACCCTGCTTTCATTCATCCTGCTTTGAGTGAGACGGGTTGTCTTGACAATAATGAATTAACATAATAATAATATGTTAATATTTTTATCTCTGTCTTTTTAGACTTTTAATATCTTCTGAGATGAAGCTTAATGAAAATAGGCTTTGCATGGATTTCATGGGAGCCAGGAAGCAGAAAGTTGGTATTGTTTTGTCCCTATATGGGAAAGTCCAACACACATTTGATGGGTTAAAGGCTGTACCTCGTCATCTTTCTCTGAATGGATTACTGATGTGCAAAAACAACATTCATGATGGTACTTTTTTACTTTATCTTTTGCTATTAAGTCTGCAGCTGTCTGAGGAAGTTTCTTTAATATATTGCCTTACTGAACTGCATACTGCACTCAGCTCTTGGGCCCCCAACATAAGAAGAACATGGACCCGTTGGAGTGAGTCCAGAGTAGGTTACAGAGGTGCTGCAAGGGCTGAAGCACCTCTGCTGTGGAGACAGGCTAAGAGAACTGGGCTTGTTCAGCCTGGAGAAGGCTCCAGGAAGACCTTAGAGGAATTGCTAGTGCCTAACAGGGTTAAGAAAGCTGGAGAAGGGCTTGGATAAGGACCTGTAGGGACAAGACAAGGGGGAATGGCTTTAAACTGACAGAGGGTAGATTTTTATTGGATATAAGGCAGAAGTTCTTGTCCATTAGGGTGGTGAGGCACTGACACAGGTTGTCCAAAGAAGCTGTGACTGCCCCATCCCTGTCAGTGTTCAAGGCCAGGTTGGATGGGACTTGAAGCAACCTGGTCTAGTGGAATATGTCTCTGCCTATGGCAGGGGGTTGGAACTGTATGAACTTTAAGGTCGCTTCCAACCCAAACCATTCTATGGTTCTATATGTAATGCAAAAGAGAATAACTAGCATGAAAAATTAACTCTTAGTCCATGTGTTGATACTACTTTTCAGTGAGCTAACATAGATCTATAATTTTTATTTTTTCACTGATTCAAGTGGTGGGTGGCATCTTTCCTATCCAGCTCTTCTGAAATTAGAGTGGGGTAGAGGAAACTGACTTCAGGCCCTTATTCTTCTTGAATGGCTCCATAGGTGGAGTAGATCACTGCAGAGCTCCAGAGGGATTGTTTAACCTGGAGTTATGCAAGTATTAGGTCATAGTTGTACTGTAAATTTTCCTTCAGAAGGCAGCGCAGTGCAGTCCATCACCTAAAGGCACAAGCAGCTTGGTGAAGAAGAAGAAACAGCTTCTAGAATTAATAATATGTAATTTGTTTTAAGCACAGATACTTACAGTAGTAAAGAAGCTCTCAACAATATACTGATTTGCTCTCTAGATTAGGCTAAATGATCTATTATAATAAATGGAAATTCTTTTATTTCCTCCTGCTATTAAATTAATGGCTATTTTACAAGATGCTTATAAAAATCTGGTGACTTCTGTCCCAAAAAAGCTCTCCCCACAGAAACCATTTCTGCCTTTTACAGGTAACATCAACGTGATGGTCAACAAAACACTGTATGGGCTCCATCTCAGGAACAGAAATGTGTTTGAGAATACCACCGTACACAGTATCACTTTTGCTATGTTTCAGAATGGCAGTCAGGCAATCCCTGCAGAGGCAAAACTGAAAGGACGCCTGGAGCTGAGCAAAAAGATGAAAAGGGGGCTAGCTAGCTTCCAGGTGGATGAGAAAGCCCTTTTTGTAGATTTTTCCAATATCATGAGTCATGGGCACAGCAGCCTAAGTGGGACTTTCTCACATAATATCAGCTTTTTAAAAAATGCAGGTAAGAAAATAACTGACTTGATGGTGTGGTGTAAGAAGACGGATTCATCTGAGTGGAGACCAGTGGAAATAATTGGGTTGCATTTGCTCACGAAAGAGAAAAATGTAATCCAGTTTTAGCAATATTCTTTTTAATATTGTTGAGAAAATGCAACAAAATGGTACAAAACTATTTACAAGCTCTTTGAACTGCTTTGGAGTAAATTATTTTTCTCTCTTCTGCATCTTTATGCCTGCATGCTTACTGGTTCCTCTGAGCATATTTTATGTCTGTTTTAATTTGAGCCAGAATTGAAACATTGACGGCTAAAATATGCAAGTGTTTTTTCCTAAGCAAAACTGGGGGCTTTCCTAACCTGAAGTTATCAGGAATTTTGAATGGGTAAATTGCCTTTGTCCTTTTGGACTGAAGAAATCTGTTTTGAAACTTTCTAACAGCTGAATAGTGGAGTTGGGCACAATACCCATTGGTAGATATCCCTTACTGAGAAAAGAAAAATACTTGACTTCCAAAGTCCATGCCACATTTTAACTTAACAGTCTCTTTTTAATATGATTTTCATATGGTAGGTAATGTCTTCTCTTACTATAAGTAGCAGTAAGTGCAGCTAACTGGATGATTGCAGTTTAAAAGAAGTATATCTTTTCTTATGAAAAACTATAGATGGCTTTTATTACTGTTTTATCAATGCATCTGCTCTGTATTTTACAGCGGCGACCCAGAAGTATTGTTTTGATTTTGTTTCCTTCCCTGTTAATAGGATTGCCCTTGGATGTCATTGTTAGTGCCACGTGTGATCATGACACTAGAAATCACACCATTACAGCAGTCCTGCAGAGTGGCAGTGAAAGGATTACCACCATGTTTGGAAGTCACAGACTGTCCACAGAGCATCCTAAATCTGAGATATCTGTGAGTTTAAAGCACAACATCTCAAAGATAAAGGAACATGGGATCCCTTTTATTGCGGAAGTTGCTGGCTATTATGAGGTGAGTTCTCCCTGTGATTATTTAATTCCTGGCAGACCATTTCTAATGTAACTTATTCCCACGCACTTTACTCCAAAAGTATCTATTTTGAGGTGTACTAAAGAAAGATGTTTCCTCACTTCTTGTCATACTGTGTACCTGTCTCTGAAGTCTTAGAGCTGAATTGAGACTAAATTAGATGCTACATTCAGTTCTCATGTAAGTGAATCACTTTGCTGCATAGGATCAGGAGTCTTTTCCAGTTTCCTTTTCCCCCTATAAATGGCAAGTGGACTGGCAAACCTAATACATGTAGCTATTAGGAGTCAGTGAGCTTAGGTACTGCATTGCATCTAATACTGGATTTAATTAGTTCTGATGGCATCCTTTGGATATCTGATAAAGAGCAGATGTCTGAGGTGTCTGTATAGCATGTCTTTCAATTTAGAAGCCTGTACTCAAAGAAGCATCACAGATTGTGTTACCTGATACAACATTGCTTGGCCACTCTTCTATATCAACATTTCTGCTATAGATCTGTGAATAACATGTAGCTATTTTGTATCTCAAAATACCCTTCCCTAAAAGAAGGATTCAAGTATTTGATTTGCTCTACCAAATGCTGGAAGGCTGAAGTCACTAACATACTAATATCTGTGGTGGGTTCAGCCACTGTGGTACAGGGAAACACAGGTGTGCGGAGGAAGAACTGTACAGTTCCCTTTGCCCTGCTTACTAGTAATTTCACTGTTTAATCGTGCGTGCCTTAGGACTCAGATCCTCCAGGGTACTAAATGCTCTCAAGATGTTTTGAAGCCAGAAGAAATTATTGGTGCACAGCACTCAGAAGGTCTAGCATAATAGGAAAATCTCTATTTGAAATGAAGCCTCTTTGACTTTGCACTTTTGTTTTACTAATGCTGCTGCCCTGATACAGTCTGTGACGTTTAAGCATGGTGAAACATACTCTGCCTTTGCCAGTTATTGTTGGGATGTTGTTTGTTTCTTTCTTTCTATTGTTTTGTTTCTCTTGTGCATAGAATTTCACCAGAAAGATAGCTGCAGGCATAACAGCCACAGTGGAGATGAAACAGCTCAAAGTTGAAATAGAGAAGAAAGCCACTCACAGTGCTGTGGAAATTTCTCTTTCGCTTCACCATGACGTGGAAGGACTGATTTACGTTGTTCCATGTGTACTAGAGGTTAGCAGAAATCCTGCTATATAGTGTATTTGATGGAGTTTTCTGCTGCGCATTCTCAACTCCTCAGATTTACTGCTTGAGAGCAAGCTAGCAGGTCAGAGGGAGAGAGATTTTTGTCAAACAAGGCCAGTGGAGAAAGTCTAAAAATAGTTTCTTAGCAATGAAGAGCACGTTTTCAAGATGTGGTGGGTAACAAAATACAGTGCTGCACCAGCTACCAAGAAGGAGAAAAATGGCTGCTACTGCTGAACCCAGGACAGCATCATGAAGCTGGAGTGGGTACTGTCCAGACACAGTAACATGCAGTCCCAACTTTATCATATTGCTAAAGCAGGGCTTCAAGGTGAATGACATGGCTGTTTGTAGGTGGGTATTGAGACCAGAGTGAATCCTAATGGCACTAATTTTCATACAGCCAACAATTATCCACAAAGACTTCCCTTTCTGCAACAGGGGACACAGGTGATGGCATTGAAACACAGAATGTCTACTTGTGATGGTGTATTTTCTGTGTCAATTATAAGAAATGCAATTCTCTTTTGTTAAAATCAAAAGCCTGAGTTTCAAAACCGATCCTGTTTAGCAAGGATCTGTTTCCTACTGTTTGAAGATATTCTTCTGCCCTTACCTGTGCTGATAAAATCTTGATATGATAATGCATTAGAGACATAATTTAGCCTCAGATACACTAAACCATTTATCTTTTCAAAACTGATATCTAAAAGTTAATCTTAAAGCTGTATTTTAGTGTCTTCATGCTTTTTATCTTGAAAGAAGCCTATTAGTTTGCTATTTTCTATTTTAGTTCCCTCTGCTTTTGTTCATTTTCTGAATGTGCTTCGTTAATGCCAACAGATTTCTTGCAGTGGAGAATCCGCTAATGAGCAACTTTCTGGCCTTTGCGATGGAGCAATTACATTTCATGATTTTGAGGTACTGGCTTCATTTATAAACTCTGCTGTCAACAACATACTGTCTTAACTACCACTAATGGTATCTAAGTACTGGAAGGTGTCAGAGATGTAGAAGTGGGCTTAAGTTAGCTGAAAGTTTTGCATGCACTGTCAGGTATTTTCACTTCCTTAATATTCACAGATCAGCATCCTTGTGATCAGTGAGGTAGGTTGCACTCAGTTTCATGCAGTGGATTGTTTATTCTGAATCAGAATTGTCAGCAAGCTTGCCTTCAAGTGCTGCAGATTCAATCTTTAGTGCACAGCTGTGAGGAGTACAAAGTGGAGGAAAGGGATATTAATGGACCCAAAAAGTGCAATTTTAAAAGTGGTATTCCTGTGTCCTACAGCAAAGAATTGAGTTGTGCTGCTTCAGAGCTCATTGCAAGAGTTTGCACCTAGCAGAAAACTAGTGTCAGGAGATAAGAGGTATGCACCAGGCAAAAGGCAAGAATGACATTAATGCTTCTAGCTGAAGTCTCCAGATTGTATCTTCTGCCATGTAGAACTGAATTCAGTGTAAATGATCTTGTCCTGTTGTTGAGCAGCCAACCTGATATAAACTGGACAAGAGAGCATAGAAAGCACAAGCTGAGAATGTCAGTTTTCTTCTATTTACTCTATTTTCTGCTCTTTCTAGCTAACCATTTGTTTGTGAAAGTCCCTATGGCTCTTGAACTATTCGAGAAAGATGCACCTTATAATCTGACATATTCTTAAGAATGGGTTAAAAACATCTCCTGTGAGTGACAATACAAAAGGTTGCATTTGTCTCTAAAAAAACAGTAATCACAGGGACTATAATTCCTTTGTATGTTCTAATGACAAAAAAGGCATGCTTTTCAGTTCTTCCCTAATGTAACATGTGTACAGTATGCATAACATGTATTAGTCCTGCTGATGTCTGAGGGGAATAGAACATATTCCCACAGTGATAGAACTCTATTTAATCATAGTGGGGAAAAAAAAAAAAGTGATAATAGTAAAAGCAATAGCAGTTGTTTTTCTGGTATTAGTAATTGTTTTAATGGAGTTGTAGAGTTGGGGTTTCTTTTCTGTTAATTTTATTATGAAACTCAAAAGATTTTAGGCCATCTCTCCATTTCCATTTACATTTATAAATATGTGGGATTAAACAAAATGGTGTCAGGGTAGTAGGCAAATAGTTCTGTTTTAGTAACATGAGCATTTAAAAACAGTATATGGCCTGACAAGAAATCAAAGTTGACAACATTTTTTCCTGTCATTTTTCAGACTCCAACAAGAATTTCACTGAATGGGTCAGTGTTTACCAGCAACTTTACTGTCATCTTCTTTGGACGTGTTTCTTCTCACAACCTCTTTGCCTGCCTGCACCTCCATGCCACCACTAACATCCAGCCTCATTTAAGTATTGACTTCCAGCATTCTTTGCCTTTGCTCCAGTCTCTGGGTATCGCTGGAGAAAACCAAGTGAAGGTGTCAGCTGTGAAAAGTGACAAGTATAAGGGCATGTTTGGTATTGTCCTTGGGCCTTGCAGTTTGAAAGCTGATGGAGAAGTGAGCCTGGCAAGCAATGAAACAGATACAGAATGGGTATTTACTTTTAGAAACAAATGTGTCAGTCTAGAGGTAAGCTGGATTGTTTTCTGCAAGCCATTATAGTCTGTGTATCATTATGAGTTACAGAGAGCTATCTCCTGACAGCTATTCATGGAGAGGACAGGTTTGGTCATTTAAGTTGTTTTGGTAGAGCAGTGAGTCAGAACACTCGCAGAGGGAGTGTATTTGAAGATGAAAATTTGGAAATATACAATGGTTACTGCTGTTACCATAAAATAGTTGCTTAATAGTAGCTTTTTAATGAAAATAAATTATTGTCCTAGAATATAATGCAAAGCATGTCCTTTCAGTTTGGAATTTTGAAAGCTCTCTTTATGGTTATGAACTTTTTCTTCTACAGTACTTGTGAAAGGCTTGTTGTAGGATTTTTTTTTTCATACCATTTATTTTTGGTTTCTTTTTCTCTTGTTTCACTGAGAAATTTTTGATTTCTCTTTAAAACAAGCAGTGTTGTATGCTTCTTTGCAAAAGCATATTGGTTTGGAAAGAAGAAATACTTTCTCATTAATTAGAAACAAATTAAGAAGACAGTTGCTTTACCTTGTATGCTTTAAATAGTATCTTTTCTGTTGCAGAGAATGGGATTGCCTCATGCTGTAGCCTTTGGGGGCTCATTTCATCAGAACATCTGCAATGCTGGCTTGTTAATGAACCTCCAGTGTGATGGCAGAACAGTTAATGTGCAGATAGACACTTCCTGTGAACAGGAATATACACTGCAAGGGGTGCTCAGGCATTCAGTTCACTGGCTGAGTAAGCTTGGGCTGCCTTCTGAAAACTCTGTCTTGTTATCTGCAGCCACAGAATCCACCACAGCGGGCATTTTGTTGCTGCAGGCTGGCAAGTGCAAACTTAAGGCTAGAGGAGATCTCTCTATCCAGAATAAAACTGAATGGACGCTGGAAACGGAAACAGAATGTCAACTTCTGCAGGTAGATCTTGGGAGGCTATTAAAGGGAGATTTGGGATCAAGTGCAGGCCATATTTGAGTTTCAGCTAAAACTACAGTGTCTGAATGCTTGAAAGTCTCTCTAAATGAACACTTGTCTTACAGCATTAGACAAAAAAAGATTGATGAATGTATCCTGTTCATAGATGTTCTCTTGTAGACTGAGACAAATTTGGTCTTTGCTGCTTGTTACCCTTGCAGATCAAGAGTGCTATCTAAGGGTGGACAGCAGATTTAGTTTGAACTGTTCATCAAAAAATACATTCTCTGGTCTGTCTCTTTTCTCAAAGTCATAAAATTTCCTTGTTTTTTTTTTTTTTTTTTCATTTAGCCCCACTAAAGAGATTAGAAAGAATTAGTATTGCAAATTTAGGAGTTATTTCCAGATGTTCAGAGACATTTATGTTGTGCTTTAAACTCTTCAGTTTTAACTTCTTCAACTACAAAGTAGCAATATAAACCCAAAAATTACAGGAAAGTGTGGGTCAACCATAGTGAAGAGGGAATGAGCACCACTTAAAATATTAAAAATAGTAGAATTTTCAGGTTTTTTACAAATACTCTGAAGGAATGAAATGAAACATTTTATTGGGATGTTGCACAAGACAAGCTTGAAGTTTAGTATTAAAAAAGAAAAAAATCCTTGTAACAGCAGATACAAGAATGTCTGTTAGACCTGCTATTTTTTGTGGGTTGGTTGGTTGAAAATTGAGATTGGTCTGGTCTGAATGAAACAGAGGATGTTCAGTAAACTTTGCCATTCTAAAGAAACAGGCATTTTGCATTTTTGTAAATATAAAACTTCATATAGATACAGAAGATGTAAGTTCTTCAGGGCAGTCCTAAAATCTTCTCTCAGACCTTATTCAGGCAAAATTGCCGTCTTAGTTTTGGCAGGAAAATGGCAGTGCAGAGATTGTAGGCTTTGTCTGTAATCTTGTAATGTAAAATGTTCTTTTCCTTGTGCTAAAGTGAGGAATAAAAAGACTCAATTCTGAGTTGTCTTAAAGCGTATGTCTAATCCAAACAATACATGTTTTTTAAAATCCTTATAGGATCTCCGTATTCCAACTCAGTCATGGCTCACAGGGTCTATTCAGAAAGACAAGTGCCAAGCAGAACTTCTATGTGTCCTTGAAACAGAAGGCAAGACTGCCCATCTTGAAGTGAGAGCAGAGTGCAAGCCAAAGGTTACACTGGAAATTCACTTCAGGCATGACCTCCCGCAACTGAAGGAAATACCAAGGGAGAATAAGCTGTCTATTGCTGTACGAAAACAGTTAGAATATCATATGGGAATAGGAATGAAATCAGGTGACTGTGAGCTTCAAATGAATGGAGGCTTTGACCCTGAAAAGAAGCTTCAGTGGAAAATCATTATAGAAAACAAATGCCAAACAATTCAGGTATTGGAAGGAATTTCTTCTCCTTACTCTTGAATTTACACATGTAAACCAGGATCTTTGCTCCTACTAAAGTCAAAAGAAAATAAAAAAGTCTTGTGCTTTCAGTGGTAGCAGAGAAACAAGAGAAACATTCTCTTCTTTCATTCTGTTCAGTTTCTTTGAAGAAACTGAAATTGCCTTCTTTCAATTTTCTGTTCTTCACGTTACTTTTGGAGCAAGTCTAAAAAGACTGAAAACTATAGTTTTCTATGGCATAAGGCAAATTTCTATAAATCTACCTACAGTTCATGGACTTGCTTGTATTAACTCTGATGTATTTTTTTAAAAAGCATGGTTGAGAAATCTGCAGGGAATTTCTAGTCTTTAGAAATAAAAAGCATTCGAAGTTGTCTTTGGCTTTGTCAGTGATTACAGTTTGACACCAAATTCTGAAATAGTTTAAAATATGTAAGTAGATAGAGTATTTCAGGTCAGAATATTTCCACTCAGCTTTACAGAAGATTGGAATTGCTCACAAACTGATATGAAACATATGAAGAACACTGCGGAGGACACAGAGTGAAAATGCCAGCGTTAAATAGATTTCCTGTAAGACCTCAGTTGAGAAATATTCTGGGGAGTTTAGTTGAAAAACAGTGACATTTTGAACAAGCCCTTTTGGACTGCCCTGAAGAGCCATTTCTCTGTGGTAATTCTCGCACATGCTGGCCATGTAATTGCCCTTGAGCTGAACCTTAAAATGACAGTATGTAACTGAGCACCACCAAATCACACCTTCTGTTTCATTAATGAGATCTAACTTTGGGTTTGGTGGAAATGTCACTGTAGAGGCTGAGTGAGCAGTGGCTAGCAGGATAAGAAAGTAGCATCTTTGTTGGAAAGATATAGCCAGTAGAAAAATACAGTAAAAACTGGAGTTCTGTGGAAGGATATCTATATCGTACAAATGGGCTATCGTTTGCAGTATGGTCTCATTTCTATACAAAACAAAGGAATTTAAGCCCTGTCTCCGGGACAACTGACCTAGGAGGTCCCCATCTCTGAAGGGGTCCCTTCAGTGCTTCCCAAGTAAAGAAAGTCAGTATGCCATGACCTCTTTCAGCTATGTAGCATGACACAGTTAAGTCTTTTTGCCTTATGATGGAGTGAAAAATGACACTTTTCCCCCTCAGCTCTTGCACGGTAGCTTGTTTTCCCAGGCCAGACTGTCATAGATGGCTGGAGAGGGTGAAATTCTACAGCAGGATTTCCTGAAGTAGCAGTTCTGAATTTAGCTGTATTGTGCACTGACTTTTCCTACTGAAAATTTGTGTTACTATTGAGAATCCTGATATCATGGCACTTGTCCTCTCACAGGTCTCCCCAGTCAGTGCTATATGGGCAGGAATATAAAGGACAGAAGTGTACAGAAAGTTTGAGAGCTGTTACATAGAATGATCTGTGGATTCAACATGCAAATCTGGGTAAATCTGAATATACAAAGACAAGATTCATCTTCCCTCTTACAAAAAAGAGCTGCCATAAAAAACCTATGCATACAATCTGGTTTTACTGGATTTGTGGATCTCTTAGGCCACTGGAACAGTGCCAAGCATGAAAAATCAATTGACTTTTCACTTAGGCAGGAAGAGTTTGGTATATTGTCCTGTGTTCTGCTTATGCTGGCTCACTTATCAGAAGTGTCAGACCTATTCAAAGCAAAAAAAAGACAAAATGTATAAAATATAGTAAAAAGCTCTCAAGATTTCTGAAACACCATATGGATAAGCTGCCTCATACACTTGATTTATAGCTAGGTGCTATTAGAGCTACTTGTTAGGACTAAAAAATTTCAGGTGTATAGTGTATTGTGGATAAGTGTAAAAGCAGTGAATTTTTGATTTTATTTTGCTTGTACAGGATCTTGGAGCACCAGTAACAATTGATGGTTCAGGTTATGTTTTGATGGATAAAATGCACCTAGATTCACAGACTTGGATCACTGTTGACGAAAGTAAATTACAAGGACTTGTTATACTTAAAGTCACTGATGTAAGTATCCTGCAGGCTGTTGGACTGCGTGTACACAGTACTACGTAATATACTCTATGAACTATTTTATTTGGAACAAATAATCAAACTTTAATAATAAATGTGAGAATAAAAATAAAGTCTTTGGGAATCTGGCACCTGTAATATGCAGTAAAACAAATGTTGTGTCACTTCCCTCAATAATTTCCTTGCTATGCTCTCTGTGTGTGCTTTTTTTAATTGTGCTATTTGACATTCCTTACGTAGCAAATATGATAAGACATGCAAATCCACAATTCTGATCTCACTCCAGCTGTATTACAGGTACTCCACAATAACACTGTTCATTCATCATGAAAGCATACAGCAATGCATAAAAAGAGGTGTGATCTATAGAGCAATCACTGGATTATGCTAAATAATAGGCAGCAATTGATTAAGATACTGCTGTTTGTTTCTTCAGTAAAGCAACAGCACAACTTGTTTTCCTGTTTACAATTACAAGTTTGGCTTCTTCAAATCACTGCAGAAGAGCAGAGTACACAGAGAGAAGTGATCATTTGCTTTCTTGACACAACTTGTAATTTCTGTATATTTCAGAGGTGTAAACTGATAGCTAGTGAGAGTTCTTTTCTGCCAGAGAGAAACATTTACACCTTCTTCCCTCCTAGCTGAAATGTGTGGTGTTTTTAATCCTGTTAGGTTTGATGTTTTCCTCTTTCTCACAGTAACTTCCCTAAGCTCAGTGCAATTGTTTTTGATTAGCATTAATGTAGAACAGACAGATCTGTTAAATTCCTATTTATTTTGAGCTGTATATTGCAGTAAGCTTTTGGGTTCTACACATGCTTTGCTGTTTATGTTGAGAAATATTATTAACAGGAAAGACAAGATCTGGATGCAGTGCTAACCCATAACATTCAAGGAGCTGCTGACATTGGCATTCCTATGAGGATGTTGGTTGATGTGGTATCAGAAAAAAACAGCAACTTCTATAAAAGAATTAGTCACTTCTGTGTGAACAACAAGCAAGTACGTGTCTCCTCCATATGAGTAAGATGTGAAATAAAGGTTACAATGAACTAATTGATTTGGTTAAATACTGTTTCTCCATTTGAAATAGCTGAGGACTTTACAGGAATACTCTGCAGGGGCTGGTTTGGTCGTAAAAGCTTAACTGAGTGAAAGCAGTATCTGTCAACAGCTCGTGTGCATATGGTCTCATTTCTATACAAAACAAAGGAATTGAAGCCGTGTCTCTGGGACAACTGACCTTGGAGGTCCCCAGGTCCCTGTCACTTCTAGCAACAAATTTGATATGAACAATAATTTATCATCTCTTTTGCAAACAGTATCAAACCTTTCTTGTCAAGTATCTTCACTGGGTACAGCATATTCCCTATTACAGTACAAAGTTGTGACTTTAAAAAAAAAAATTACACAATTCTTCACCATAAATTTTTCATAAAATTCATAATTTTACTCTAGTGGAACTAGTACAATCATTACAATTAATCAGAGAAGTCTCAGTATCAGAGATGTGCCACAGTTAACTTCTGTCTTATTTTATTTGGACTGAACAGATTACAGAAGAACTGAGCTTTGTCCAAAAGGTGGATGCTGCGTCTCTTACCTACAAACTTACTCATAACATAGAAACACTGAAGACTTTGCAAATAAAAGACAGGATTGAGTTGCAGGTAAGTTATTGAACAGTGACAAGGGAGACATGAATCCAGCCTGGAGCCATGCCAGGATGGAAGCTGTAGCTGTAGAAGTCAGATGTGACTTTGTACTTCCTGCTTTCTTTCTCTCTTTCTTTTTCCCCATAAAGTTCAGGGTGCAGGGGAGTCCACAAGCTTCCTTTGTCCTCAAGGGGAGTCCAGATGCTCACTTTATTCTTCAGGGGTTGGGAGAAGAATTGGCTCAGCCATAACTTTTCATAGGAAATAGGAGGTTGGTTCCTAATGCCCAAGCCACAGCTAAGCTTACATCATGTAGTGCATCAGGAGGGAAATGCATTTTAGCTCATAAGCCTGGTCTGTCTGCAGTATACTTTGTGTAGACTGGACAGAAGTAAGTACTGAGATGATTTCATGGTTTACATTGCAAATGGTAATTTCCTCACAGGTTCTGGTTGCCTGGCATATTTTTGTTATCCAAGATACCAAGCCTATAACACACCACTTACTCTTTATTTATCACTTGTCTCCTTGAATAAGGTTAAGGTATGGCCATTCTGGAGAATGTATGTTAAAATTATGATTTAAAAATAAAAAGGACATCTGTAGCGATGTTGTGTTAAAAAAATTATGGGAGATTAAGTTTTTTGACACATCTTTGGGGTGATACTGCCTGAACCAAAGAAAGAACCTTGGCTGACCGAAGCTTTACATTTACAAAGCTGCCTTTTCACAATTTGCCTTTGTTGCATGCAGGCTATGCTGAACCTGAACATGACCAAAAGCTTTAGTATGAAAACATATTATGGTGCTCACCTAACAGCTCTTGAGGGACAAATCCAGGAGTTTGAAACAAGTACCAATATAACTGGGAATTTCCATCATACTTGGCCATGGCTGCTGCAAGCCAGAGTCCCATCATCTTTGCAGGTAGTTTCTTGGTTTTAGGTTATTATTTTTTTAAATACATATAATTGTCCTTCATTATAATGTAATAGCCCCTGGCTTGAATGTGCGCTAACACTTTGTAAGGTACAGGATGGAAGCTGAGATTTTCTGATGTTTAAAAACTGAACTATTAAAAACGTGAACTACTGAAATAGAAAATTTCTCTTTGACTGCTTTCTGCACCGGCTCACTTCATTCTGATCAGTGTTAGCACAGTGTGTATTGATACTGTAATTATAGGAAAATAGTTTCAGCATGTTGCATCGGGAATTGGAATATTGCTCCTATGTTCTTTAATGGGAATTTTATATTTAAAGAAGTACTACTTCAAGTGCTCTTTTCAGGGAAGTATTGGAGTAGCTACTATTTGGTTGATATTGGCAGTGTGCATTGATCAAGGATACTTTACATAAAGGGAGTCATGTTTTTTGTGGGATGGAAGAGAACCTAATGAGAATTCGATATAAACCAGTGAGGCTGGTGTGGTTTGTAATTCATTTAATTGAATGGGTTCATACTGGAAATTCATAGATGATTAATAAAAGTTTAATATTTTTTGTTAATGGATAGATTTTTGACTAGAGAGAACTTTATTTCATTTACATTTGTCTTCTGTTTAAATATTAAATAGTATTAAAATGTTTCAAGAATTTATACCTACTTGTAATTTTTTAGGTGGATGTAGCTTTTCGAGGGGGAAACGCAACTCAAGAAAGTTACATGCACATTGCAGCTGAAGAAATGTCAATCACATACATAATAAACTCCTATTATGTTGGTCACCACGTGGCTATCTTATGCCAAAGTATACATAATAGTGAGGAGCTACAGGCATTTGGTTACCCTAAGGCAATCAACTTGATTCTTAGTTTACAGAAATCAGGTAGGAACCTACCATTCCTTGCAAATTCTTTGTTAGATAATAGCTCTGCAAGGATGTTTCACCTATTCCATCAACAGCTACAAACTGACTAAGATTTGCTGGTAGTGCCTGAAAAAAGGCTTTTTCTTATATGTAAGTAAAACTGTCAATTTTTAACTGCATCTGTTATTAGTTATATTACATTTGTTTGGTGTTTTTTAGTTCCAGGAAAGATCTCATTTGGTACAACACCTCTGGAAACAGGTGATCCCCAGAAAACTTAGCTGCATAAAATAAATTTCCAATATCATACAAAAAAAAACCCCTTGTTACAGAGCACAAGAAGTGTGAATTCTGGTGTAGTTTTAAAAAGGTTTTGAAAATAATTCTAAATTACTTTTGTTGCTTAAACTGGAGAGGAGACAGACCCATTCTGAATAAGCCACTCTACCCTCAAAACTTGCTCTGGCATAAATCCTATCGCATATCACTCAACTGCTGATTTACATTGTGGTCAGGTACTTTCAATGCCCACATGGGAGTATATTCATGTTGAAAAAGACCCCGACAACTGTGAGAGCACCAAAGAGTAGGAATTACTGAGATTAGTAGAGATTGAAACAATACTAATCACCCATTCTGAAAAAAGCAACAGGACAAGTGGCTTTCAAGACACCCACCAGAGTGGTCATTGTATGATGGTATATATGTCTGTGATTTTTTTCCTCTCTGTAAAGAGTTTTAGGGTTTCACGTCTCTCATTTTTATCTCTTAGCAGTCTGTATTTTTGTCTTCAAATATGAAAAGCTGGTAGGAAGGTGGGGAAAAGCTCTTCAAGTTATGTTGCTTGAGCAGGATTGGTCTGCTGTAGCTGGAACTGAAGAAGTCAGAAGTCAAAACAGCTCAGAAACTCTCTAGAAAAAGCAGCTGCTACCTGCCAACTGCTATAGTTGGCTCTATGAGCTACTTAGCTCTAGCTGCAAAAACACACTCCTGTTGGGAACTGGCTTGTCACTTGACACTTGTATGTGGGCACACAACTTTGTTAACTCTAGACTTTGTGTGTGCAGGGACAATCAGAGAACTCTACACTCCTCTTGTCACAGAACAAAGCTCTTTTCAACCTGAAAGGATGACATTTCAATGACAAATATGTTAGCCCAGAAGCTAGCTGGACTGATTTTATGCAGGTGGTTCTGAAACTTCTTGAAAATGAGCCTTTCAAAATGGCACTATTTTTTTCTTGCTATTTAGAAAACAAAGCTAAGACTATCTGTGAAATCCAGTATGATGGCAAAGATATATGTATGTCTATGGATATTAACACAGACTTTCAGCCTTATGGTATGTTTGAATTCATGGCAGAGGTGAAGCATTCAATATCACTTCTCCATCATCTGGGACTTCCCTTCTTTCTTAAGGTAATAAACCATGGATCCTTTGTTGTGCTTTGGTTAAGGCTGTTGTCTGAGTTATACTAGCATGAATCCAGAGTACTTCCAGTGACCTTAGTGAAATTATTCCAGACTTATGCAAGTGCAGATGAGAGGTGATTTGGCCCAGTTTACCCGAATCCTTGTTCAACTTAAGTACACAGTTAATGGTCTGTTTCCAAGGAAACTCAGCACGTACCTGAAATCCCCAATTTAAAATTTCAGGATCATTTCAGGAAGGCATTAATCTACAGTCACTTTGTAGCTGATACGGCTTACTTAAATAGGAAGGACTTTTGGTAGGATATCCCTGTCCTTCTGTCCTGATTGGGCTTAATCCATGACACCACTATAACTAGAGAATTACTTGACTTAGTTAAACCATTTGTAGCATAGATATCCCAAATGCTTCAGTGTTGAATAAATAGAAATAGATTTCTATTCCAAATCACTTGGTAGGATCAACAAAGGCTGTCTGTACCTTTTCATCCCTTGGGAGAAAGGAGTGTTAGTAGAAATATCTCCTTCCCTTTTGAAGAGTGGTATACAGAATAGCATGTCCAAGTAATCCTTCACTTTATCTTCAAGTAAGAGGATGTAGAATACAAGATTAGAATTTTATGAAAATAGATGTTAGATCAATATTAAACCTGCATATTAAGTGTGTTTCAAGGGAATGCCAACAGTTTATGAAAAGATATATTCCCCTTCTTCTTCCCCCTTATTGTTCAACAAAATGTCTTTTATTCTCTAAATGTTTAGATGAAATAAAAAAACCCCAGAGATAGTAATTCTTTAGGTGCCTCATTCATGTATAAAGTATGACTGTAATCATGGGACTTCAGAAATTACTGCTCCCACTGACTTCAGTAAACACAAAATATGTTGAAAATTAGGAGTAGGAGAAAGCACTCATCTTCCCCAGGGGGATTCTTTAGCAGTTTCAGTATAGAGCTGTAGATGAATTAGCAGCTGTGGGAGGAAGAAAATACTCTGGAGTGAAAGATTTGTAGAGCTCCATCTGTTTAATCAAAAAAAAAAAAAGAAGGAAAAGCAAGTTTTTTACAGTGTATAAAAAGAAAGGTAGAAGAGACATAAAACAAGAACCAGTGGGTCCAGACTTAAACCAGATAAAGGTACCTTGAAAGTAAAGCTGGGTTTTGTTGAGAATGCAAATGAATAGCCATTGAAAAACACAGGAAAAAAGGAAGGCATCTTTTGAGGCTGTTGGGTTGAGTCTAGAAAAGTTCAGTCAAGATGATAGCTTTAAGTCAGTCAAGAGATTGTGCTCGCTTGAGGTGAAAGGCTGGGTAGAATCTATGGTGTGTGATTTGTTTGTTTCCCCCTCCCTCCAACAGATGACAGTTCAAGAAGTCCTGACTGAAAATGAAATCGAAGGAGCTCTGAGGCTGATCTATGAACAAAACACAAACTTCTCATTTACCATCAGTAGGAAGAAAGACCAACAAGGGTAAAAGTGTCATTCTGAGCACTGTAAAAAAGTCATGAGGCTATGATGTTTCCATGGAAAAAGTTACTGGTTCAGTCACCAAAGCACTGGTGAAATGGATAACAAATCTTTGATAAAATGAATAGTTACATCATACAGTTTGTGTTTCTCAAGAAGTTTCTGAAGGGCTACAGACAGATTCCCCTCCTCATAGGAGGATGCTTTGTCTTTTTGCATGTCCCCACAGCACTGAAGTTAATGGGCAGTGAAATAACCCAGAAAGCTCTGAGTCTGAGCCAGATAGCTACTTAGAAATAGACCTTAATGTGACATACCTGTTTAAATCTTAATAAATCATTTTGGCACAGTTGGATCTTGCAAAATTGTGACGACTCCCTCAGTTTTTTCTAAGTTGGTTATCAGTAGGCTGTAACTGCTGCACTAATTCCTCTGGGTTTTTTTCTATCTTACAAAATTTTCAAGTTCTTTAAAGAAATGAAGAATGAAGAGAATAATTCTTTACTTTGAAAGTGTCTGTTAATCAGTGTCTAAACAGAAACGTTTGGTATAGCATATAAACAAAACTGTAGGCTTTTGAGGGTATTCAAGAAGTGTAGTATTTTCAGCCTTGCAGTATTTTAATATTAAGTATAAGAAAATTTCAATATTTCTTAAGTTTCAAGCAGAAGATCTTTGCACTGAAAAGTCTTCTAAGTTCTGTCAAATTCTCTAATAAATGTAAATTCTATGTCTGGAAACCATGACAATACCTGCAAAAACAGGTTCTAAAATACCTGGTTTTTAAAAGCTGATGCATTTACTATGGTTAGTAAATTACTAGCCAAAGTAATTTCTGATCCAGAGAGCCACATTCTATCATTGGGATGCATATATAGATTTTTCACTGAGATCAGAGAGAAACAGTGGTGCTGCTGTTTGGTCTCCTTTACATTTGTATGAATGCATCAAAAAACATGAGCTGGATAAGCATTCAGTGAGAGGTACTGTAATTTGTAACTCTAAAGCTGTAGCAGACTCAGATTGCTCAGGTGAACTTGTGCTGTCAGTGAGAGTGGACTTTCTGAAATGCTGTTCAACAAAAGTACATTTCTTCCCTTTAGTGAAGAGTTGACTATAAAAGCACTACAGACTCATCCCAACTTTCTACAGTACTTCCCCAGTGCAGCAGAACTGTCTTCTAAGGTAACTGCAGGTTATCTGTCACATACATCACTACAAATTAGACCTGTCTGATATTTTATTATTCAAATGGCATTATTTCTAGTACTATTATCTCTGACCTTTTTGTTGAGGTGGTTCATGTTTTCAAAAATGCAAACAGTCTCTTTGGAAAGGGACTAAAAATCCTATTGGAAAGGACTTGTTCCATTTGACTCTGCTTCCATGTGAGAGTTGGGACTGTTCAGCCTGGAGAAGAGAAGGCTGCATGGAGACCTCATAGCAGCCTTCCAATATCTGAAGGGGGCTTCATGAGGGGCTGTAGTAAGAGGACAAGGGGTAATGGGTTCAAACTTAAAGAGGGGAAGTTTAGATTGGATCTGAGGAAGAA